>JAVGVS010000843.1:0-80287 GCA_032718565.1 Distichodus sexfasciatus
AATCGAACCCGGGCCGCGGCGGTGAGAGCGCCGAATCCTAGCCACTAGACCACCAGGGACTGGTATTGCAAGAAAGGTTTAAAAATGTTGATGAGACTGGCCTTTTTTCAAAACTTGCTGGCTGAGATCCAGTGGCCTTAGGTTTAAATCCCAAATTAGTCCACAAGTGCCATCTTGTGTCAGCTAACTAAGCATGGCACAATGCAAAATAGAGCTCCACTGATTTGTTGAGCTGACAAACCAGTGATTTGTAGGTGGTGCAAGCTGTTTTCAACTCAAAACAACAGTAACCCAACATGGAACAAATTCTCAGCTAAGGGCGCAGTATGAGCTCAATAAAGACAATCATTGCTGAATCTAAGTAGCCTTCAGTTCATGTGGCTTGTTGGTCTAGGGGTATGATTCTCGCTTAGGGTGCAAGAGGTCCTGGCTTCACATCCCAGACGAGCCCTTGAGTGATCCTCTGCTTTGAAAGGCAAAGATAAGGCAAGACTTTGAATTATAAAGTGGTGGATTAGAGTGTTAATTTAAAGATCCTCTGTTTTTACTGTTGGATCCCCTCATGAATTTCTACAAACACACTGATATTATGTATCCATAACTGGAAAAATGTAGAACAATAATCCACCAACTCTCTCAAATGTCCTGTTGAAAGCAAAAGAGGTCTTGGGCTCTTGAAGCTATCGAAGGGAAACCGTGGCCTTGTTTGCTGGCCCAGTACATGAAACAGCTGGCTCCTCAGAGACAATTACACATATTTTTTTCCATCCTATAGAGCAGTTTTGCATATTCTGGAGGCAAGCAGCTCAACTACTTGATTGTAGAGCAAAACTGAGAGCCCTCTTGGAAAAGGAGCACGGAACCTCTCATATTGGCAAATACACCTCTGGACTAAAGAGCCCAAGACATCTTTTGCTTTCAACAGGACGTTTGAGAGAGTTGGTGGATTATTGTTCTACATTTTTCCAGTTATGGATACATAATAACAGTGTGTGTATACAAATTGCAGAGGGGATCCAACAGTAACAACAGAAAATCTTTAAATTAACTCCCTAACCAACCACATCATACTTGAAAGTGTCACCTTATCTCTGTCTATCACTCAAGGTCCCAGGTTCCGATCCTGGATGAGACCTTGAGTGATAGACAGAGATAAGGTGACACTTTCAAGTATGATGTGGTTGGTTAGAGACCCACGAACCACATGGAAGTCAGGTTACTTAGGTTCAGCAGTGATTGTCTTTTTTGAGCTCATACTGCGCCTCTCTAAGAACAAGTCTGTTTGTGCTGTAAATCAGTCTGCTGATTGGCAATTCATTTATCCTGCTCATTTGTGTGTGCATGTCAGCAGTGGTGGAACTGCTCAGGAATTAGAAATGCCAGCAAAGCAGTCAAAGCACCAACAGCTGTCTAAATGTTTTCAAACGGGCCATTGTACTCAGCCTGAAACCTACTCATGCAGCTCAGATAGCTCAGTCAATACAGCATCACCCTTTTAATCTGAGGGTTCAGGGTTCCTTGTTTGGGTGAGCAAAGCATTTCTTTGTTAACAGTGAGGAGTTTCGAATTTGCCCCCTTGGTGCAGTGCTAGTGTTGACAAAATGCATGCAAGGCCAAAAGTGTTTTCCAAATTGTCACTGCTCCTTTCTCAAAAATAATCTATTGGTGCTGTAATGCAGACCTTTGGCAAATGATGTCAAATGAGGTAAACAGCAGGAAATCTATGCCTTTCAGTGATGTGTTTCTTCAGGACTGCAGGCTGATGCCACTGTGTTTTTTTCACTGTGAGAAGTTTCACAGAGTCCACAATAACATCAAGTAAAATAGAAAAAGCGCCAACGCCACAGCTTTTTACACATAAGATGAAACCTGACCCCCACGTGATTTGAACACATAACCTTCTGATCTGGAGTAAGACACTCTACCATGGCGCCAGAAGGTCAGCCCTGTACTTGCAGACAGCTCAGCAGGTAGAGCATCAGACTTTAAAGCTGTGTATCTGGTGTCTAAGGTCCTGTTTGGGCAAGCAAGGTCTGTACTTGTTAGATTTGCTGTATTTTCCTTCTCGTGTTGACACAATGCATGCAAGTTTGAAACGAAATGCCAAATTGTGACTTCCACTGTTGATAAAATGCCTTCATTGTTAGCTTTGCTCCTATGAGAAGCAACCTTCTGCTTGTCGCATCTGCCACTGCAAGCAAGGAGTAAACTTTCTGCTGTGTTTTGGCTGCTCCTCTCTAAGAACAAGTCTGTGCTGTAAAGCAGTCTGTTGACTGGCAATTCATTTATCCTACTCATTTGTGTGTGCATGTCAGCAGTGGTGGAACTGCTCGTGAATTAGAAACGCCAGCGAAGCAGTCAAAAGCACCAACAGCTGTGTAAATGTGTTCAAATGGGCCGTTGTACTCAGCCTGACACCTACTCAAGTTGTGTTAACACAGCCCGGATAGCTCAGTCGGTAGGGTATCAGACTTTTACTCTGAGGATCCAGGGTTCAAGTCCCTTTTTGGGCAAGTAAACCCTTTTTTGTTAGCAGTGAGGTGTGTCGAATTTGCCACCTTGCTGCAGTGCCAGTGTTGACAAAATGCATGCAAGGCCAAAAGTGTTTTGCAAATTGTCACTGCTCCTTCCTCAAAAATAATCTGTTGGTGCTGTAATGCAGACCATTGGCAAATGATGTCAAGAGCAATAAATTTATGCCTTTCAGTGATGTGCCAGGACCTCTCGCACCCTAACTGAGAATCATACCACTAGACCATAAAGCCACATAAACTCCAGTCTACTTACGTTCAGCAATGATTGTCTTTATTGAGCTCATCCTGCGCCCTTAGCTGAGAATTTTTTTCATGTTGGATTACTGCTGTTTTGAATTGAAAATAGCATGCACCACCTACAAATTACTGGTTTGTCAGCTCAATACATAATAACAGTCTGTGTATACAAATTCATGAGGGGTCCAACAGTAAAAACAGAGAATCTTTAAATTACACTCTAATCCACCACATTATACTTGAAAGTGTTGCCTCATCTCTGCTTTTCAAAGCAGAGAATCACCCAAGGGCTCGTCTGGGATTTGAAGCCGGGACCTCTTGCACTCTAAGCCTAAGCAAGAATCATACCCCTAGACCAACATGAACACCACACTACTTATGTTCAGCAGTGCTTGTCTTTATTGAGCTCATCCTGCGCCCTTAGGGATAGGGTTAGGGTTAAGGTTAGCTAACCGTAACCCTAACCCTAACGGCACAACTCTTGCTCCTAACCGTAACCCTATTTAAGACGTATATCTCTTGCTTTTGATCAACCTGACTTCATATTGCATTTCAAACCACAGCATGAGAAACTTTGTTTCTGTCTCGCTTTGCTTAGAAGAGGTGAGGACTTGAGGCTGATTTGGTCAGCTATTCGGTCACGTTGAAGTAGAAGGGTAGCTTTTTATGACAAATTGTATTTTCTAGTGCTTTTTACAATACCAGTCCCTGGTGGTTTAGTGGCTCGGGTTCAATTCCCGGTCAGGGAAGCTTGTGCTTTTGTTCCAATACCTGAATTGATTATAATCCATGAAATTGATCTTCTTGATTGACCGAAAACGGGCCATTGACCTCTCACATTCATATTGGCAAATACAACTCTACAGCCCAAGAGATCTTTCCCTTTCAACAGGACATTTGAGAGAGTTTTTTGATTATTGTTCTACATTTTTCCAGTTATGGATACATAATAACAGTGTGTGTATACAAATTCAAGAGGATATCCAACAGTAACAACAGGAAATCTTTAAATTAATGCTCTAACCCGCCACATCATACTTAAAAGCTTTGTCTCATCTCTGCCTATCAAAGCAGAAGACCACTCATGGGCTCATCTGGGATTCAAACCCATGACCTCTTGCACCCAAAGCAAGAAACATATCCCTAGACCAACAAGCCACATGGAAACCAGATTACATAGGTTCAGCAATGATTGTCTTTATCGAGCTCATGCTGCACCCTTAGGGCTAGGGTTAGCTAACCCTAACCCTAACCCTAACCCTAAAGGCACAGATCTTGCTCCTAACCCTAATTAAGAAATCTATCTGTTGCTTTAGATCAACATGACTTCATATTGCATCTCAAACCACAGCATGCGAAACTTTGTTTCTGTCTCACTTTGCTTAGAAGAGGTGAGGTCTTGAGGCTGATTTGGTCAGCTATTCAGTAACGTTGAATTAGAAGGGTAGCTTTTTATGACACAATGTATTTTCTAGTGCTGTCTGCACTACCAGTCCCTGATGGTCTAGTGGCTAGCATTTGGCGCTCTCACCGCCGCGGCCCGCGTTTGATTCCCGGTCAGGGAAAGCTTGTGCTTTTGTTCCATTACCTGAAATGATTATAATCAATTAAATTGAGGAAAAGAAGAAGCAAAACAGTACCATTTCTTTTGAGCTGGATTTGAACCAGCGACTAAAGGATGCCTACTTTAACCTACAGTCCACCACTCTACCAACTAAGCTACCGAAGGGACATAGCAACTTAGCTTGCTGGCCCACTACATGAAACAGCTGGCTCGTCAGAGACAATTACACATATTTTTTTCCATCCTATAGAGCAGTTTTGCATATTCTGGAGGCAAGCAGCTCAACTACTTGATTGTAGAGCAAAACTGAGAGCCCTCTTGGGAATGGAGCCCGGGACCTCTCACATTCATATTAGCAAATACACCTCTGTACTAAAGAGCCCAAGACATCTTTTGCTTTCAACAGGACATTTCAAGAGGGTCTGGCTGCAGACTGCAGAAGTGCACTCTCAGCCACGACAGGAAGTGCACGCTAAGCCACTGACGTCAGGTGCGCTCTCAGCCAAAACAGTTGCACCGGGGAACAAACAGCAAGCAAGAAGTTCTTGAGGCCAATGCAAACGGTATGTTAAGTTTTATTATTAGTTTTAATGAATTATGTAGTCACACTTTTTTTTGTTTTTTTTTTTATTTCATACCATACACACAATATTGCAATGTTAATGTTTTGGTCGAGTGCATTAGTAACTTGTTTATTTGATGACTGGAGTGAGTTGTTTTCCCGTTACGGCAACTGCTAGTCAGTTAGCTGACGTTATCTTACCGTAAAATAGACACATTTCTACTTTTACAGAGCTTTTCATGAAGTTATCTTGTGAGTGTCTTAGTTTTCAGCATCTAGTTTTTAGTTGTTTGTGTGGTCTTGAGAATTTTTCTCGGTCTCCTTATGGCGAGGCAAGAGAAATGTTTTTATCATCATACACAGGTTATTCAATGTGCTTTATAGAAACAGTATTTTAAAAAACTTAAAACAAGACAAAGAACAAAATTGAAAATTAAAAGAACTTTTATAAATTGCTTAGAAAATCTAAAAAAAAATCAGATTAAAAGTGCAGTAAGCATTCACAGTTAATATATTCACTGAGGTTTTATATCATTTCACAACCCCTCCAACATCGTGGTTTCTGTTCCTTAAGATATCAGAAGCATATTTAAATTAATGTTTAAAGTGATGTAAAAATGTTAGCTAAGCTTCTTATTAAAACAATGATCTATTGTTTCTTTGTGCTTTTACAGATGCACCCCTCCGTAACTCGTGAGGACTTAGTGCCACAGCAGTGTACAATCTGCTGCACTTGTGCCATTGCCCACTATACCCTGCCCTGCTGCCTATGAGGTTGGGAAGAATCCAACACCATTTAGATGGGCATTTTAAAAATGCAGTCATTTTTGAAGGTAATGCAAGGTGGACTATTACAATATAACTAGGGTGACTGTATAATTAATGTGCAAGAATGCACTGAACCATATGTTAAAGCACAAGAAAGACTGAAAACGTTAGCCAGACATGGGAAAAATATTCTTTAGGATAGTTTGTAAAACGACATGACACAGAGTTTCTTTTCAGTCTACCTTCAAGTTATCATACAAACATGGAAAAAAATACTGCAGGGGCTTGTGAAGTTGATTACACAGTAGTCAGAATTTTAATTGTTGTAATTGAATTTTCAGAAATAACAAATGAATGATGAAAATCAATGACACCATTCATCTACTTATTTTGCGTTCAGCTGGACATGTCTGCCCTTCGGAAGTGGTGGTGTTTGCTGTTGATGGAGAACTGGAATGGACAAGTATTTATTTTTCATTTTTAATTAATTTATTATTTTATTTATTCTTGCCATTTTTCCTTATTCTTTCCACTTTGAAATGTAATTTTTCCACAGTAGAAAAACCATTCATGGCTTATAATGCATAGTTATATGAGGGTGGGGGGGATTTGAAATTTGTATTTGTTGTACAAGAGCAAAACCACAAAGCTCTTTTTTTAATCATTAAGGAGCAGTGCTTTAACTAATAGCCAAATCAGCTACTGTATAAACTTTATTAGCACACTGCAATTAGACAGTTTCTCCCAAAGTTGCCTTCATGTTTAGTTATATTACCTTTAATTGCATGTTTCTTTTTTCAGCCATGGCAAGCTTTTTGCCCACTGGGCAGACGAGTCCAAGGCTTTCTTGAGTGGGGAAGGACAGCCTGTAAGAGACAGTGCAGGTAAACATTTTTAATTTATAGAATACATTTAACTCATCCAGAAACTCTCCCCACTGAATAGCTATCAGTACTACTGGCTATAAATCTCACAGAAACTAAAAACAGCATTAATGAGAGATTGGTGGTATGCGTAACATAGCATGTCAACTTCATGGCTCATTCATATCTTTTTGGAAGCTGGCACAAATGCTGATATCCAACCCTGCAAAACTCAATTCAGGGAGGTAACCTTAAGGTACTTGTATAACAAATTCGAAATTTGAAAACTCCATTGTGAGGTAAAGATTGTAATGGATGGTAACACAAATAAAGGTTATGAGATGTAGCCAGAAATTAGATGAATCTAAATTGGACCCTAAGGTGTGTGTTTGTCCCATGTACAGAGAAATCATGTAGGTTTACTTGGCACAAAGAGAGGCCAATCAGAATGCCCCCTCAGGCTCACAATGACTCTTGCACACAAAAAAATACATTTTGCAAAATTCTGTCATTAAATAAGTGATCCTCCTTTACAAAACCAGGAGTCCTAAGGAGTGATTGAATGATTGTGAGATTCACATAGCATTTTAAACCATGTTTTTTTTTACAAATATATATTACAAATAAATCCTTGCTGTAATATTCAAACGTCCCCAGAAATACACTTCCCAGAATTCTGTGTCTGAGGGTGTCAAGAAGCTGATATCAGTATGCAGTAGACTTCTGAAACTACAGATAAAGTGCAATGTCTGCAAGTAATCCAAGGTGGTCCAGTTCAGTTTTTTCCAGAGAGGTTAAGGGTACTGTCCTGAAACAACCATATTGCCAGATAACAGATAACTGTAACTAAGTGTTATGTTTTGCAGGCACAGGATGAATGTGTGGATGCTGCAATATCGCCAAAGGCAGAAGTAAAAACTTTAATTCTGTTTTTTATATATCAATAATTGCATAAAACATATTTACATAAATAATACACCAAATCTTTATTTATATCTAAGGTATCTGTCATTGCACATGCAAAAACAGCCAGTCAGTGGTGCATTGACAGTCATCATCAATTCATTGGTCAGGTCCAGCTGCCCCAGATACTGACTATGAAAGATGAAGATGCTGGGAAGGCTCTGCAGGAGTACGAAGCAATGAATGCCGAGGAGGTTTTATTTGTTAATAAAGATAATGTTCTGGCTTTATTTTGTTTTGGATTTAGCCATGTGCAAGACATGCACAGATTTTTAGAAGAAATGGTGGATTGCAGGAAGTTCACCATATACTGCTGCCTCCTGAACTAAATTCATGTTTTATTTTATTGTTTTGTTTGTGTTGCTCTTATCTAAAGAAATAAAATATATAGTTCCTGATGTATCCAATCTTCTTAGGTTTTTTTTTCCCATCCAGCTTTTATTAATAACAGTTTGGTACCTCATGGCATGTGTAAAGTGTAAAGTTGCGTCTTACAGTTTTGATATATAAGATTATTAATGAGACAGAACTGTACTATTATTTAATTCCATTTTACTCTTTATTCACACATAGAAATACTGTATATATTAAATATAAATAATATTAGCAAATTGTGATGGTTGCATAATTATTTTTTTCGTGAGATAACAGCGCGAAAAATAAACTAGCAGGTTGGAACATAAGCGCTACCGCTAGCACGGCCACGATGCTAACAATTACAAGTATAACAGGTGAGCATTTAGCTTGATTAACTTGATCTGGTATTTTAAATCATTTTAATAAACCAACACAGGCCAGACAAACAACATGAATATGCACATGTTAACATGATTAGGAATATTTCATATCGTTCATAAATGGTAAGCCTGTAAAACTTGAAAACGTACCATTTTTACACTTTATTAGCGCTACCTTAGCAAGCAAGAAACGATTCCCCGGTTGCACTTCCTGTTTTGGCTGAGCGTGCACTTCCTGTTTTGGCTGAGCGTGCACTTCCTGTTTTGGCTGCGCGTGCACTTCCTGTTTTGGCTGAGCGTGCACTTCTGCAGTCTGCAGCCAAACTCTTCTCAAAAAAACAGCACAAAATGGTTAGCACTGACTATTATAAATGGTCTGTTATGATGTCACAAATTTATGTAGCGTTTTAGTGCCGCCTAGCGGTCAAAACGTGTTTTCATTTGCTATGTCACCAATTCTTGGCCGATCACTATGGCAAGATGTACAGTCGGCCCTCGTTTATCGCGGTTAATCAGTTCCAGGCTCTATCGCGATAAGTGAATTTCCCCAAAGTAGTGTTTTTTATTTATAAATGGAATATTTTCATAGAGCATAAACCTATTTACGACCTTCTAAATACGGATTTTAACATTATTAGAGCCTTCTAGACATGAAATAACATCCTTTAGTCACCATTACACTCTAATTACCCAATATATTAGACAAAACAAGAGAAAATAAGACATATTAGACGTTACAAATATCATATTATTATTATTGTACATTTAATTACACACACATAATATATTTGAAAAAAAAAAAAAAAGCAATAGAGTGAAGCCGCGAAAGTCGAGGGGCGACTGTACACCATTCCTACCTGCTGAGCCTGAAAACTTCAGCTTTGTGCGATTTAGGGTTAAAGCTGCACAATCCGTTTTGTAGAATATAATAATATAAATAAAATAAATAAATCAAAACAAAATAAATAAATCAAAATAAATAATAAATCTAGCCGCAAGCTGCAGTTAGCGGGGTCCAAGCAAAAGTCTCAAAAAGCAGCACAATAACAGCTGATGCAGAAAAAGCTGCTTGCCATCAGCAGAAAAGATATGGCAAGTTTGTCATGGGCACACATACTCAACTCATCCCACAAATGCATTTTCTTTAGAAATGTGGCACCATTTGAAGTGGAAATAAACATGCTTTCCATTGGTATAGGATTTATTGCCAAAAATACCTTTGTTACAACATAAAAGTAATTGACCGAACAAAGAGTGGTTCAGGATCAGAGGTGGGCAAAGTAGCCCAGCTTCATTACTTAAGTGAAAGTACAGACACTTCTAGTCAAATGTTACTCCAATACAAGTGTAAGTCGTACAGTCAAATTTTTTACATAAATTAAAGTACTGAAGTACTTGTTTTAAAAAATACTTCAAGTAAAATATTTTAAGTACATCTTCTTTCACCACATTGTTGCATTATTGCTACAATACTTACAAAACCTAATGTCTCTGACTAGCTTGTAGAAGCTGTGGAATAAGGAACTGGTAGAATGTTACAGAATGAAACAACCAGGACTGACAAAGAAAACCAGTCATTAGTTTATTTTATTAATTAATTGTAAGACTACACACACCCACAAAATAGCATGGTAGTGTTCTGACAGCTTTGGCAGTGTGTGTGCACATATGTGTGTATGTTAATCAGGAGGACAGTGCAATAACTGTAAATGTAGCCTGCTCAGAACATAAAATCAACATTCCGACCTGCTTAAAACCCAGCTCTACACCTCTAGCTTCATGACTTTCCACCAGCAACAATGTTTTAATCAAGACAGAAAACAGCAGAACTGTCTGAACTTGATTTTATAGTTCTACAGCGTGACGTAACTCTACTGATTACTGATAGACTGTCACTTGCCAAACAACCAATCATGTTTTAGAAAAGGGGAATAACATCCACTTTATCCACAGATTTGAAAGTAATATGGACCGAGAACCTTGATAGAAATGTAGTGAACTAAAAAGTATGGTATTTGTCTTTCAAATGTGAAAGTGAAAGTCATAGGTTTCCAAGAAAAATACCACTCAAGTGAAGTACATATACTCAAAAACTCTACTTCAGTACTCAAGTGAATGTACTTAGTTACTGTCTACTCTGTTCAGGATACTTTTCACTGCACCTTGTACTAGTATAATTATGCATGTGACAAATAAAAATCTTGAATCTTGATTCTACATACCCAAGACCTTGGGGAAATGTGAGGAGAAATTATTTAACTTCATACAGACTAGAGGTCGAATGATATGGGTTTCTCTAAAGCCGATGCCGATGCCAATGTTTAGAAGTCAGGGACAGCCAATGGACAATATATGCTCCTGTTTTTGTGGGCCAATAATTGGACGTTTTCCCCTCTATTTGTATCATATAATGTCACACTAATAATAAAAAAAGATACACAATTTTACAGAACACTGACTTGAACTGTCTCTTGAATGTTTATTTTGTGCACTTGTACTGCACTATACCGTCTTTAAATAAAAATGTTGTATATTATTAATTAAATTTTAAATAAAACAGGTAATGTTTAAAAAAAAAACGTGTCAAATAAATATTTAGATAAAAGGTTTAAAGCATTTATCAAGCAGAATTTGTATTAGGTTTTTGAACATAAGTGTAAACTTAAATATAAGCTTAAACAACATCAATAAAACATCAAAAGTCTGAAAAAGCAGCTGATGCAGTAAGCATTGAAGAAAGGAGTGAGTGAAAGGAGTTTATGTCTCTGGAGGTCAAAGATTCATAACTCTATTAATTATAGCAAAACTTAAGGAGTTAGAAAGTAGAAAATATAAAACATAGTAAAAGTGATAAAGAAACTTCCAACTGTTTAAATAGTACTATTTTATACAGTATTAATAATAATAATAAGAAGAAGAAGAAGAAGAAGAAGAAGAAGAAGAAGAAGAAGAAGAAGACAATTATAAGAGAATTCCAAAGCACTTCATGCTTGGATCCTTAATAATTATAAGAAGAAGATGGCGATGAAAAAGAAGAAAAATCGGTGTGCTTTGACCCCTAGTTATATCAACTCTCAAATAATAGTGACTTTCTCTTGAAAACAATGTTATAATTGTTTCAGTTCGGATAATGATTTTATAAGTCAATAACCAAGAATAAGAATTTTTTGTCACTTAATCCTGCACTTTTGTACAATCAAGAATGAGATTCTCATATCACGGGGCGAACACCCTAACCTATCAACTTCCCCAAATATACAATATTGCTATTTGAACAATAGGGGGTGCTAATTATTCAATGCCACTACTTGAATAAAAAGGGGCTAAAAAAATATTCTACAGTAATTTATGTAGTCTGATTAATTCACGCTTACTGCATCAGCTGCTTTTTGCGACTTTTTTGGACCCTGCTTGTTGCCGTATGCGGCGCTGTTTTATCATTTAGATTATATTTAATCTTAAAAGGTCTCCACACTGTAAAACTCTCTTTGAGGAAACTGTTTTAATTATATTCTTTATTTTTTTAAAAAAAAAGAATAAAAATGAGTTTGTATCCACTGTTGAAGCAACTGTTAATAAAGCTGTTAGGTTTTTCAGTGCAGCGTAAGTATTGGATGTCGTTTTGGATCATGCTGCTAGAGGGCACTGTGACGCTTTTGTCGTTTCAAGAAGTCATGAAGAAGAACGAGCTCGTTTCAGGAAATGCTTCAATGAAACGTAGCCGCTTCGCTTTTTACGACTTCAGAAATCGTCTACGAATAATCCACATTTGGTCAGATTGTTGTATTGGTTTATGCTTTTTGTTTTAAATAGCAGAGTTGTGTGAGATTGCTCACAGTGCAAGTCAAGCTAATGGCTCTTTAAACATTTGGATTTCCAATGCTGCGTGTTTCTTTCACTTTTTTTATTTTTTATTTTTTAATAACATGCAGCTTTGTTTCTTTTAACGCTACACGCATTGTAAGTGATGCCTCGTATTGCATGTAGTTGTGAAACCTTGCCGATTGCACCAGGCTGGTGCTGCATATGAAGGTTTATTGAGACGTTTTTAGCCCGGGCTAATGGAGCGGAGGCGCAGGGGACGCGCTTCTGAAACGCGTCTTTCAGCCGGTTCTCTTGAGGACGGGGCGAAGCACAACATCTGCATGGTGTCCGACTTCTTCTACCCCAACATGGGTGGAGTAGAGAGCCACATCTACCAGCTCTCTCAATGTCTGATGGAGAAGGGACATAAAGTCGTTATCGCGACTCACGCTTACGGGAAGCGAGGCGGGGTTCGATACCTCACCAACGGACTTAAGGTCTACTACCTCCCACTACAGGTTGGTCCTTTGGGGAATCCTAGACCTGAAGATGTTTTGGTGATAAAGTCAGAGAGGCCAGACTGAGATGGTTTGGACACGTCCAAAGGAGAGACAGTTAGTACATAGGTAGAAGGAGGCTGAGGTTGGAGCCACCAGGCAGGAGGCTGAGAGGAAGACCAAAAAGGAGATTTATGGATGTGGTGAAAGAGGACATGAAGTTAGTTGGTGTGAGGGTAGAGGATGCAGAAGATAGGACTAGATGGAGACAGATGATTCGCTGTGGCGACCTCTGAAGGGAAAAGCCAAAGGAAGAAGAAGAAGAAGAAGGAGTTTTGTATGCATTTATCTAGGTGGTTTTGGGTTGATACAACACCAGTATCATTCTTATAGGTTTGCTCAACATGCAAGCCAGCATTTTTTGGTGTATTAAAACATAATTCATATATGATTTATTATAGGTTTATATAATAATGCTGCATTGTGGCCCCCATGCTTAAAAGAGAGTTCAGGTCAGGGGTGCGTTTTCCGAATGCATAGTTGCTAACTATGCAACTATAACACTATGTTAGTTGCTAAAGTCAAAGTAAACTTTGTCATCTCTGCTATATACTGTAAGTTTACAGAGAGACGAGACGAGGCAGCTCCAGTTTTAACAGTGCAAACAACAAAGAACGAGGTACAAGGAACAAATAGGGCACAATAAAAAATATAAGTAGAATATAAAGTAGGCATTTTAAACTAGAAGTATAATATAAATGCAAACTTTAAACTAGAATGAGAGACAATAACTAGAAAGTGAGATAAAGATGTTGTGCAAATAATGTACATTGTCTTAGTTGCTAACGCTTTTGGGAAACGCAGACCAGATATGAGTAAATGTACTGCAGCTTTTGTGCAGAAGCACAAACCATAGATAATGACTTTAGTAGATGGATTGGATATTGGTAACATTGTGCAATTCAGTGGTGGAAAGAGAATTGTACAAATAATACTATAATAATGGTGAAATAATACTCAATTCCAAATAAAATTACTGGTGTTAAAAAGTAGAAAATAATCTTTTCAAAAGCCTACTCAGACTACTAGTTAGTTTTTCTGGAGTTAATATTAATTGAATAAATATTCTGCAACTTTTTCTTTTTGTCAAGAGATGAATGGGATTAGTGTTAGCTTTCGTTTTCTTTTTTGTTTTACTTTATTATGAAAGATGCATGTCGAAATGGTAGACCATAATTAATATTATTGGAGGTTTTCAACTGGTGGTCCGGTAATGCAATCCAGTTTTGCTACTGAAATTAAATTATTTCATTTTATTTCATCTTTAGTTATTTCATATTTGGGCATGAATGAATTTAGTTGTAAGTGGCCCCAAATACATTTTAACAATACCCAAGGAATCTAGTATATCAGTAAAGGCTGCTGTCAGGGGATCTTGTTCATTATCTACATGAATATTAAAATCTCCCACAATTATTGCTTTTTCAGTTGAAATAGCCAAGTCTGAAAAGAATTCTGCAAATTCAGTCAAAAATTCAGAATAATTTGGACGGTAAGTCACCTGGTGGACAGTAAGTCGTATTGAGGGGGAGTGACGAGGATTTAGATTTTGTAGACATGTCTGCAATTCTAAGGAATAATAATGCGATTGATTTCAATTTAAATTCTGACTTCTGTGTTATGGAAAGAGATCTTTCATGAATGGTTGCAATGCAACGCAAATAACATGGTTTTATTGGTCTTTATTGGCTGCTAAAATGGCAGTTAACAGTTAGACTAAAATGTGCAAAACATACAGCAGTAGAAATATAAAATGCAAAGTAGAGACGAGCTCAGTCAATTCTATGTTTGAAATAATTCTCTCCTGCCCCCAGGTGATGTATAACCAGTCCACAGCTACCACCTGTTTTCACAGTTTGCCACTCCTCCGGTGTGTCTTTGTTCGCGAACGCATCACTGTGGTGCATGCCCACAGCTCCTTCTCCGCCATGGCCCATGATGCCTTGTTTCATGCCAAGACCATGGGCCTCAACACGGTCTTCACGGACCACTCCCTCTTCGGCTTTGCCGACCTCAGCTCTGTGCTTACAAATAAACTACTGACTGTGTCCCTGTGTGACACCAGCCACATTGTGTGCGTCTCGTATACCAGCAAAGAAAACACCGTCCTAAGAGCTGCCCTCAAGCCGGACATTGTCTCTGTCATCCCCAATGCCGTCGATCCCACTGACTTTATGCCTGACCCCAGTCGCCGGGATGACAGCAAGATCACCATTGTTGTGGTCAGTCGACTGGTTTACAGGAAAGGTAAGTGACAAGAAATGTCTGGTTTATAGGGTTGTGGCTATACAGCTGCTGCTGAAGGAATTCTAAATTTGTTGTATTACTGTTTAGCCCAAGGTGTTCAGGGGATCAGTCGTTTAGATTGCATTTGAAGTATAAACCAGAGATGTGTGCCCAGTTCCGACAAAATACTTGACATAACATAGCATAACATTTATTTAACTAGAAATGATGGTGTAGCATGTCTGTGCTTCATCATGTGAAATCTGCTTAATGCTACACTCACTATTTTCAGTCGCTGCTGCACCAAGCCTCTGTGTTTGCTGCCTTTTTCATAAGGCAGGGTTAGGATTTACAGAACGCCTCTAACGCCCACCAAACTCGACACTTCAAAGTCTGTTTACCCAGTATTTTAGGAAAATCTGTCGCTCAGCTTTAAAACCCGGAGCATAACAATGTTTGTACCAATCCGATACAAGGATCGCATATCAGTCCGATAATGACTCAAAATAGCTACATCGGGAATCTGTGGCATTGGGCCGATCTCTGGAGGCGCTATGTAAATTGTAGGTTTATCTATGTCTGTGGTGTAAACACACCACAACCCCAAAGCAAATCACATAAATATACTGTTAAATTTAACAACACCAGCTCTTGCTCCTAATCAATGTGTTCCTCGCTGCTGTGTTTGTTAGCATGTGCGTCTCTCACGGGGAAGTCCAACATTCAAGTTTTCCAGTTGAGTTAAATCATCCCCTTTATTACAGACAAAACTTATATTTTGCTGATAAATGACAAAACCAACTAGCGTTCTACTCACAATATAGCGCATTTTTGCCATGAAGGCGTTCCATATGAGAGCCGCAGCACAATAGCGCTGTGGATGTGCGTCGGGAATAAATAAATGTCAAGTAAATGGCTGCACTGTGAGTAGAATGTTGGTTGTTTTTGTTATTTATCAGCTAGAATATAAGATTTGTCTGTAATTAATGGAAAGATTTAACTGAACTGGAATGTTTTAGTGAATGTTGGACTTCCCTGTGAGAGTTGTGCCCGCTAACTAATGCAGCACATGTTTACATTGTGAACAATATCATTTATGTGTCATGATTCCTCGCGGTTGAAAATCAAGCCGCAGAGAGTGTGACGTAATGTGCCGCGATGCAAAACTTGGGAAAACCGGGAAACGTTGTGCAGGAAAATTAGAGAATTGTTAAGAGGTTGGAGGCGTACAGTTCTGCTGAATTGATCAGTTGGAACCGGTTCTGAGTGGGTTTTCGATTCTGACCCCAATCCTTAATATTCTATTAAAATGTGTGTAAATATTGTGTATTGTACATATTGATTTACTGATGAATTCTTGGTTTTCAGGAATTGATCTCCTAGGAGGAATTATCCCAGAGCTCTGTGCCAAGCATCCCGACCTCTGCTTTCTGATCGGTGGAGAAGGTCCTAAGAGAATTGTTCTGGAGGAAGTTCGAGAGAAGTATCAGCTACATGACAGGCAAGAAAACCTGGCACAGACACAATTGTCATTAGTACAGCATGGTATAACCGTGTGTCAATCTATGTTTTAAAATGCTTGTATTATTCTACATTAATTGATGGTGTTTATGCTCATTGGGCTTATTCTGATCCTATATAATTATTGTATTTCTTCAATGTATTTGTGTGGTGAAAGCTGTAAATACAATAGATAACATTTGACTGAATAATTGTGACATTTGTGTTACTTTATCTAAAGCTGTTTACATCTGTTCCTGAGTTATTGAGAAACAGTTGGTCAGTGATTTGTAGAAAACAAGTGAAAACTTATTAAATAAATTCCTTCACCTGCCCCAATGAAGATGAACCTTTCCCGCACAGTACATGACAGTCCCATTGCGATTGTTTCTGTAGGGTCCGTCTGCTGGGGGCCCTGGATCATAAAGACGTAAGAGACGTCCTAGTGCAGGGTCACATCTTCCTCAATACATCATTGACTGAAGCCTTTTGCATGGCCATTGTTGAAGGAGCCAGTTGTGGACTGCAGGTCTGTTGTCTTCTTTACATTTACACTTATGCCATTTCCTAATTTTAGGGACAGTCTCCCTGAGAGCAACTTAAGGGTCTTGGGTCTTGCTCAGGGATGGTAGCGCTGAAGGCAGGATGCGATTGGTCCAGAGGCGAGTATTCTAAACACTAGATCGCCTTATTGTGGTGATGGTTATCTAGTATCAATTTGTGACTTTTTCTTTATTCCATTTAAGATATTAAATAAGTGCTTTACCTAGATTCACTCACTAATACATTTAAGACTGCTCTTTAATAAAACAGATGTATTTCTTAATCGATTACTCGACTAATCAAGGGAAAAATCGATACCCAGTGAGTAAAATAATCAATATACCAGGTGTAAAAATGTAAATATATGAACAGATTGTCTTTAAAAAGAAGTTTTTACTAATGTACTGTGCCACATTGTACCACATTTTACTTTCACTAAGAGCTGTAGCGTATTGAAGCATTCTTGGTCACGCTGACTTTTTAAAATAATGTAGTCGTCTTTTCTGAATACAGAGCAAACGTGAGGGCAAAGGCTACTTTGTCAAAATGAGTAATATGAATGAAGCGTAAACTGTGCTATAGAAAAGATGATGAGCATTCAGTGTTGCTTAATGGTGCACTTGAATTAACTAAAAGACATCATGCTACAACTTTCTGCTGCTTAATACAAAAGGAAAAACTACTCTGTTTCGTATTTCCCTTTACTGACATCAGACAGACTTCCATAACATCTTTGTGCATAACATCATTTACTCTGACTTAATGTTTTTTGCTTGTAAACGTAGTTATTTTTATTTTCTGTCCAGTTATACTCTCCTACAAAATCGTCTCAGTCACTTTACAATGATTAATTATTTCCAAAATACCTGTTCATTTGATATTTGGTTAACACAAAACTTTTTGTATTTTATTTTCACATTGCAGAAAGAAATATTGCAACATCGGTTTGCTATTAAATGCCCTAAACAGATAAACAGATTTAAATGTGAATGCATTCAGGTTTCATGCAAAACAACATAATACATAAAACAACGTATTTCTCTTGCACACATGGAGTCGAAGGGATGTAGCATTTTAAAGGATTAAAAAAAAAAACTCTTTATAAAAAGCAACCTATAAGCCAATGTTACAAGAACGTACAAAATGTGCATCGGTCCGATAATGTCTTAAATAAAATAGCTGTTTCGGGGATCGGTAACAGACCGATTTACAGAGGCATAACACCAAACTCTGGGCCCTATACACAAGCAGTATCTGTTTATTTTGAATCTTGTAATTGTATGTGTGTGTGCGCGCCCTGCGGTGTCTTGGCGCTTGCCCAGGGTTAGATCCTGCCTTGCGCCTGTAGTTCCCGGGACAGGCTCCAGTCCACTTTTTTTTGCTGATACGTGTCGAGTGCGAAAGAACTTTAGGGTCCAAGGCTAGTGAGTCAGCACGCTCTGACTTAATGTTTTTTGCTTGTAAACGTAGTTAAACGTAGCACATCATATCGTACAGGCTGCAGGTGTATATATTTCAGTACAGTAGTCATATTGAAGTCAGGAAGTTGTATTGATTATAAATTTCCAAAAAGCACTGGAAATCATGAAATGAGCATCCCATAACAAAATAAGAACGTTTTATACATCTTTTGTCATGATCCTCACGTTCATGTGCGCAGGTGGTGAGCACTCGTGTCGGCGGCATACCCGAGGTCCTTCCAGATGAGCTGGTTACTCTTTGCGAGCCCACCGTAAGCTCCCTCTGTGCCGGGCTGGAAACTGTGATCGAAAGGCAACGTTCAGGCAACGTTTTTCCTCCATCGGTCATTCACCAGAAGGTCAGGCCTCTGTACACCTGGAGGAACGTTGCTGAGCGTACAGAGAAGGTGGGTGAATGTCTATAATTAACATTAATGGATTTGTCAGAGAGCCAATTACAGTGCCCCCACTATTATGGACAACCCCCTGTAAAAATGAGCAAAAATGTTTAGGAAAAAAAATCACTGTTTGCTGAAGTCCCTACATCAAGTATCTTCATTGAGGTAGTTGGTAGCATAATGGTTGGAGTTCAGCCCCGGTATTTATTACTTTGTACAACCTTTTTTTGCTGGTAAACAACACAGAGTGCTTTCTTGTAACCTTTTTTAAGGTTGGAAATACAGAGCAAGGCATCTGAGAGCATTCTACTTTACAGAATCTCTGCAGACTCATCTGTCATCTCTCTCCTGTGTGCTCTCCTCCTCAGCGCACTGTCATGGCCATGGCACAACCTTGATTTTGAGGCTAGTTAACCATTGCAAACCTGATTTGGACATGTGTTTCATAGCATTATCCTCCTGGACGATCCACTAGTTTTAGCTTCCTGGCAGAAACGGACACGTTTTTATTTGAAATGTCTTGATATTTCTCAAAATCCATAACGATGATCCCAGGGTCTTTGGAGGAAAAACATCACAGAACCTCCACCTTATTTAACAGTTGAGATTAGGGGTGGGAATCGAAAACCATTTCCATTTGATCTATTCCAGCGTTTCCCAAACCCAGTCCTGGCGAACCACTGCTCTGCACAGATTTGAGTTTCCCGACTCACAGCATAGCTGATGCTACTGATTAGCTAATTAGCAACGTAGGATCAGCGTGCGGTGGTGCAGGAAATACCGAATCTGTGCAGTGGTTCGCCAGGACTGGGTTTGGGAAACGCTGATCTATTCCATTGGAATGGTACACATCCAATGTTATCGATTCTTCTTAATGAGCCACTCATTTCCCAGAACAACGTTTTCCGGTTTTCCTAGAGTTTTGCGTCAGGTTACATTACGTCACACTCACTGCGACTTCAACCACGAGGAATCATGACACACCAGAGTGGCAAATATTTATTTACAAGCGGCACTAGAGGAAGAGCTCAAATTCGTGACTCGTGAGTTATTTAATAGGGCCGGGTGATTCACCTGGGTGAGTAATGAATTGCCGGGCTCTGATAAATTTTTTTTTTTTTGCTGCGTTCCATTCACTAAAAAGTTCAGTTAAATCTTCCCGTTTATTACAGACAAAACTTAAATTTTAGCTGATAAATAACAAAAACATCCAGCATTCTACTCATAGTACAGCCGTTTACTTGATATCTATTTATTCCCGACGTGCGTCTACAGCGCTGTTCTGCCGCAGCTCTCATATAGAACGTCCCTTGTGGCAAAAATGTACTTCTCTTCCAGAAATGAGTCAAAATGGATGGGTTGGACAGCATAAAACGTAAATTAGTCCCCTAGATGTGTCTTCAGACGACGTTTGAAGACAGCAAGGGACTCGGCCGTTCTAACGGCAAGCGGAAGTTGGTTCCACCACTGAGGAGCCAGCACTTGCTCTCAGAGGACAAGTAGTGACACGTTGTTTAATAAGTGCTGATAAGTAAGGAGGTGCTGTTCCATCCTTGGCCTTAAAGGCAAGTGTTAGGGTTTTGAACCTGATGCGAGCAGCCACAGGGAGCCAGTGCAGGTTCCGCAGCAGAGGTGTGGTGTGTGAGAATTTAGAAACGCTGAAGATAAGTCTTGCAGCTGCATTCTGGATCAGTTGAAGTGGTCGTGTTGCTTTCATTGAAAGTCCAGCCATTAGGGAGTTACAGTAGTCCATCTTAGAGAGAACCAAGGACTGGACGAGAAGCTGAGTAGCCTCGGTAGTGAGAAAGGGGCGGATTCTTCTGATGTTGTATAGGAGATATCTACAGGACCTAGTGAGGTTGCTAATGTGTGAAGAGAATGACAGTTCATCATCCAGAATGACACCAAGGTTTCTTGCCGTTTTTGAGGGGATGATAACAGAGTTATCAAAAGAAATGGCAAGGTCGAGGTTTGGTGAAGAGTGAAAAATAAACATGGCACCTCTTTCCTAGGAAGTTTATCCGTTTTTTTATTACGGCCCTAAAAGTAGAAAAGGTCATTTTCAGACAAGGAGCTTTTTTTTTTATTAACGATTCACTGACATATAAAAGGTGACACATTTCTCCCTCATTAGGACTGAGTGTTGTAAATTCTTTGCCATGATGAGGGTTGCCTAAGGGAATTTTGTTGTGTGTTTATTCATATTGTCCTATTTAATTAGTGAGACATTGATTTCAGGTGGCAAGTTCCTATACACTCCAGTCAACTTAACAATGTCTAATGTAAGTGGGAACAGCTACAGTGGGATACGTTACATTGTTTCACATTCATTTCCGAAGGTGCCAGTAATTGTGGCACATGATTTTGTTAAATAAATTTAACAAACAAATTTGAATAAAAATGTTTCAATTAATAGTTATTTTTTACTTTTTTTCAGTTTAAGGTGAAGGTACTTCAGCAAAGAGTGATTTTACAAGTGGTGTCTCTCTGGTGCAACAATGTCAGGGCCTCAATGGTGGTAACATGGAAGACTGGATAGAGCCAGACTCCAACCCAGACCTCTTTGGTTTTTAGGCAACGATCCTACATATGTATCCTACAGATATTTGGAGCATTACAAATGCAACACAACCACCAAGAATTTGAATGTAACAATGAGGAAAAAGTAGGTGTAATTTGCTCATTCTGTACAGATGGGGAAGCCATTAGTTTATTCAGACCTGTAAAGGGTTATGAACACACTTAATTTAAATAGGGGTGCATGATATGGGAATTATTGACAGATAGCGATATCTGTTTTTCATACTTATGCCGATGATGGTGCCGATAAACACATTTGTAATTTAGCTACCACTGTGTTAGATATATAGAGAAATTCAATATTTAATTGCCTCTTGTTTAGATTTAAATCAGCTGTCTTCAAACACAAAAATGTAATGCTGATGACTTTAAAAAAGCAATTATCTGCTGATTCTGATACGGTTCCGATATTGTGCATCCCTAATTTTAAGTTATAGAGTTAAGCTACTGATTTTTTATTTACAGGATTTGTTGTCCTGAATAACTTGGGGTTATGGTTCTTTCTTTGGTTGTCCATTGTGGTAGTACTGAAAGTAGGAGCCGAGCCAGGCTCCAAAATCCACCACCCCGGTAGTTTTTTGCATGCAGCTGTTGATGAGGAGAATGTTTAAAATGAATTTTACTGTTCCTGTACTGTAGGTGTACAACATGGCATGCCAGCAGCCTGTTCTGCCTCTACCCGCTCGATTGCGAAGGCTGAGGTCTCACTGTGGCACCGTAGCCGGCTCCATATTCTCTTTTGTGGCTGTCATTGATTTCCTCTTCCTGCTGTTCCTCCGATGGCTTTGTCCTGATCATCTCATCGACGTTGCTGTGGATGCGTCTGGTCCACACAGCTGCTGGGAGCCAAATTCTTTAAGGAAAAACTTAAAAGGCTCAAATATTGCAGGGTCAAAGAGACTTGGTACTTAAGTATGGGTCGATGTCCCGTTTTCATTAAAGTTGGGATTGAATTTTTGCTTCAGCACTGATTCTTAGGGGTTCTATGAAATGTAAGAAATATTCCTGTATACATTGCAGTTATGAGCATGTGATAATACAGAGATTATTTTGTGCACTGAAACATCCAAAAGAGACTTATGTGTGATTTTGTTTATCTCCTCTATAAATTAAAAGTGTTTTTGTTCATAGACACAACAGACTGCGTGGTTTGTTTACAGAAAAACGCAGACAGAAATGACGATATACAGTATAAAGCTTTATACTGGGGTTTAACAAATATTTTGCTAAGTTTCTGACTACTGTTATTTTGTCTTAAACTCTGTATAGATTGAAGCAAAAGCTAAAAATTGTTTCTTACTTTAACATTGTAATTTGTAAAGTGTTGTTTTTGTAAAGGGTAACTCTGTCCTGAGTACTGATTATTTTTATTTTAAAAATAAATGTAGCACAAATATTGGCATACTAACTGTAATTTGGTTCTTCTGGTCGTCCTCGTATGTCTTTGTACTGTTTACATTTTATTAAAAGGGTGAATTTGCTATATATATATATATGTGGTATAAAATAGCTAATTTTCTTGTGCTTAAGTATAAATTTGCTTTTATAAATGAACGAAAACCTTTTCAAAATATTGTCATACATTCGCTCAAATTTATTTTGGCTCAAAATACATTATAGCTGCTTTAACATCTACAAGTTAAACATCACATACAGAGCCATAACTAATTGTACACTCAAAAATAATACACTATGTCCACAGAATATTTATTTACAAACTCTACCTCCTTTTTTGGAAAAAGAAGTAAACTATTGTGTAAAAGATTCCTGCCAGGGACTCAATTTCTGTACTCCTTTGTTGAAACTCTCAGCACAACTGATAATGCATTCCATCGTTCAAGGCTAAACACAGGAGCCTCATTTACACATAGTTCTCACCTTGTGTGTGTTCACACGGCTTATGTGAGTTTCTGTAAGAAAGAGATACTCAGACTTATGTTTCAGGAATTCTAGGTCTCATTGTGATGCCAATAATCCTTAATTTGCAAGATGGAGACCATCTGCATGAGAAGTAGTGGGAGGTCCAGACCTTTGTAAGGGAAAGTTGTGTATTTGTGAAGGCTATATATTGTGACTGGAGAGGGTTTACTACACACAAGCGTACACCTTTATTGTGAGTAATGACGGTCATTCCAGCTGAGGCATGTGT
This sequence comes from Distichodus sexfasciatus, assembly GCA_032718565.1. NCBI lineage: Eukaryota > Metazoa > Chordata > Actinopteri > Characiformes > Distichodontidae > Distichodus > Distichodus sexfasciatus. The sequence continues at coordinate 23,446 of JAVGVS010000843.1, forward strand.
GTGGAGTGAAACTTGGAAGCAAGACTTTCATGTGTACGGAGGACGGGTGTGTAACACATTCATGGCTAGTAAGTACAGTTTTAATTCTGTTAACATTGAGTTCATGTTTGTGTGTCTTTTGAATCTTGAAGTTTGGCTTGATTTTCGAGAGACTATAATGACTGATACCTTCCCTCATACTTTGGCTGCTAGTACAATATGTCACACAATTTCCTGGTGATTTTCACCATAGTGTAGTTCTATGTTAGTGTGTATATATATATCTAGAGCAATATATCGAGATTTCCTTATTACAGGGAAAGGCTTAAGTTGGTCTCAAATTGGCTAGAGATGAGGCTAATTTTTTGGTCCATGGTCCAGTGTTCCACTACCTATCGAAGTTATAGGGTGAGTGAGATTTTGAGGCATTTGTCAAATTGGTCTGATATAAAGTGCGTGTGTTTTCTAGGCTCTTGCTCAGACAGAACTCCACTACATGATGCTGCTTTGCACGGACGCTTACTCCAACTCAAGAGACTGCTTTTCCAGGTACAAAAAGCCAAACAATAAATAGAAATATCTCAAGGCTGTCAATGAATGAATTCCTGTGGTGTTGGTTTTTGCCTCAACACCATTGCCAATCTTACTGCTTACTGAAAAATTCTATTATAAGTAACACTCTCAGCTACTTTGAGATTGTTGTAATACAATACAATACAATACAATCAGTTTTACTCCATCTGCAAATCATTCAACAATCTTCTGAGCCATGAATTAACTCCAGCACTCAGTTCAGACAGTCTCCTCTGTGGCAAAATTACTGTAGTCCCTTATTGACTTCAAGTCACAGAGGTTCCCTTAGCAAAAAGTAATTTATTCAAGTGTACTACGAGTATACTTATTATATAGTAAAACTGAGGCAGTATACTTGAAGTTTACGTTTTATATACTATATTTTATATGCTTAAGAATAGTATAGTGAAGTATACTTGACTTATACTGATAAGTATAAAGAAGTCTACTAAAGTCTAAAAGTACACTTTTGTAATCTTAAAATGACCTTATAAAGTATACTTAAAGTATACTTTTATAAACTTAAAAATGTTCCATTTTAGTCAGAAGAAGTATTAAATTAGTATACTTTCTAGTACACTATTAGATACACAGTACATGGTCCGTAGTATACTTGCTATACTTATACTCAAGCATACTTAATAAAATGAACTTCAAGTACACTACTTTTTGCTAAGGGTTAGCAATAATGTAGAATTAGCACAAATATTTCACACTCATAAAGATGAACTAAAGCTTCAGTGATGATCACATTTTATGCTGCTTTACACAGGGATTCAATGTTGACGTGGTCACACTCAATGGTCTCACTCCCCTACACGAAGCTTGTCTTGGCGGCCATTTTGCCTGTTCTAAGCTTCTGATTGAACACGGAGCTGACGTAAGAAGTCATTTTTTCTTTTTTTCTCAGCAGGTTTTCTTGTCTTTCTGAGCATGCACATTTATAATGAGCTCCCAGTCCCTGGTAACGGTCAGTTTCACCTTCTAAAATGAGCCAAAAATTCAGAAGTTGCATGGTCAAACCATAAGACTTCTAAACTAAGACATGCAAGATTCTTTACAACCAACATATATAATTATAACAAGTACATCATGAAATGTTTGCTTTGTGTTAGTAGTAAGGTTAAAAGTTGGGGTGGCATGTTCTAGTTGTGGCTTAATAACAAAGGCTGTTCCTGAGTCTTTCTATTTTGGCCATAATGTTTGTAACTCATTTGTCTTATTTCAGGAGGTGAAACAGACAGTTACAGTTGTCCATCATACTACACAACTGAACATTGCTTTTGATTGATTTTTAACAGTCTCAGGAAATCAGGAAGTATCTTGAGTCTTTATTTTGATTGCACGATTATGCTCTTTCAGGCGAGCGCTGTGTCCCTTGATGGAGCAACGCCTCTCTTTAATGCATGCTGTAGTGGAAATCCTTTGCTTCTTGACCTTCTTCTAAAGCATTGCTCAGTCCACCACCCAGCCCATCGGTACATTTCTCCTATTCATGAAGCGGCAAGTAGGGGTGAGTTTCAGCCTTTGAGGATCCATAGAATGATGTTCATATTAATTATGATGCAAGGTTTATGTAAAAGAACATGCAAATGCTTTCAGGTCACACAGCCTGCATAGAGATGCTCTTGTCTCGCGGGGACAACATTGACAAGCAGGTGAAAGGAGTTGGGACGCCGCTGTATTGTGCATGTGAAGCTGGGAATGTAGAGTGTGTACAGAGACTTCTTCTTTTAGGTTAGTTTCATGTATTCTACTGTATATGTTTTGTTAGGTCACTTTACCCACTACTCCGCTCAGAGTAAAAATGGAAACTAATTGGAAATATTAAACCTGGCAAAATCTCAAATTGCTTTTTCCTACTTGTTAGGGATATTATAGGTTATAAGCTTTAGATTTACTTAAATGGGCTTGATCATAGGCAACTTAAATCCAAATTTATACATTGTGAATTTGTACACCAAAACTCTTGCCTGGAGAACCAGATTTCCTTGACTAAATACACAGAAATGACTATGACAATATTATGCCTAATGAGATGAAAATGTTGTGGACTGTTGCATACATACCAGACTATAGTGAGACAATCTTATTTATTTTCTGGTGGAATCATGGGAGAATTTTCAGAGATTTCTGGAATGTATGCCTTCGAAAATAAGGTATGACCTTTGGATGTCTTTCCACTGTTGATAAATCATGCTAATCAACATTATTAAACTATTTACACGCAACCCCAGTTACAAGTACACCAGGATACAGTAGATCACTGAGCACTACAGAAACATCACCTTTAAAGCATGTTCCTCTACCCTGTTATTTGTAACTGGACAGTGCATGCTAAGGTTACACAATTAATACTCCATGCTGCTATAGGTGCAGATATGCAGGCTGGGAAGGGCCTAGACACACCACTGCATGCCGCAGTCAGAGCAAGAGGTGTCAAGGAGGTGGAGCTACTGTTGGAGCACGGGGCCGATGGGAGATCTAGAAATTCGGAGGGCAAGACACCCCTGGAGCTGGCTACAGATAATATGATCAAACATCTGTTGCAGAGTAGAGGCAAGGCAATAAACACACACACACACACACACACACCAGAAGCAAAATGAAACTTGTTCTGACTTCAATGATATCTTGTCCTGCAGGTCTGTCCTCGCTGTCTCAGTTGAGCAGGTTGTGCATCCGACGAACTTTGGGACAAAAAAGACTACATAGAGCCGGGGTGCTGTACTTGCCACACATCTTACATAATTATCTTCTATATCAATAGCACACACACTCTGTCAGTGGTGAACCAGCGACAGGGTCATAGATGGCCAAGGCTAATTGATGCATGTGGGCAGCCTTTACGTTCAATTTAGGTGTAAACCGTCAGAACTAAAATATGGAAGGGGGAAATATATGCTATTACAATAGCAGGTGCTAATTATACAGTATAATGCTGCTATTTGAACAATATGGAGCGCTAAAATGGCTACATAAATGTATGCTGTCTGTTTCACTGACTCCTTTCCTCAACACTTACTGCTGCTTTTGTGCTGCTTTTTTGTCACTTTTGCTTGGACCTTGCTCATTGCCACCTGTGGCTATATTTGTTCTTTGTATTTTTTAATTCTACGTAATTGAAGTGCAAATTAAATGTCTGGAGAAATTAGTTGCTGCTTTCTTTTATATGAAATGTGAGTAAAGCTAACACTGGAGAAGTCAATTTTTAGTTTATGTTCTTTAAGTGTCTTTTTAATTTATTTTTAATGTGCATGGCTGGCCCATAGAATTATACTACATATATTTAGACTCAGGTACCACCAAGTGGGCTTTCGTGTGATTGGCACTGAGGAGAGACTTTCTTTTAGCCACTGTGCCGTAAAGCCCAGATCGGTGAAGGGCTGCAGCGATGGTTGTCATGCTGCCTTTGCTGATAAAACTTCTTATTTGCATTGTAGCAGCCTCAGGACACGGCATCAATTGGATTATTTCAATAACAAAGACCCCTTTTGTCTCATCAACAAGTCGTTTCCCGGGTGCATTTATCGCTTCCAAAACCAAGTGCTCAAATGATGAAGCGGCAATTTACGAAAAGGATGTGTGTACTACTTCCTGGCGTCAGGCTCAGTGGGGAGCGTTGTGAAGCGATCCACATAGAGAAAACCTACATTTTCCCACACACTTTCTCATTTATATATTGCTTTAAATTGTAGTCCTGTTATTTCTTAAACTGTTATTATGTTGACCATTCTGGGGTGCGTTTCACAATAGCATAGTTGCTAACATATTGCTAAGTATATTAGCAATACTATGTTAGTTGCTAGTGTACACTGTGTTAGTTGCTAATGTACACTATGCTAGTTGGTAGTGTACACTGTTAGTTCCTAATGTACGCTATGTTAGTTGCTAACGTAGTTTGTGTTATTTTAGCCATTATATGTCTTTTATATTGGTATATTAGGGCAGTTGGTAGCATAATGGTTAAGAAGTTGGCCCCATGATCAGAAGGTCACTGGTGCAAGTACCGGACCGGTAAAGATATCATCCCCAACTACTGCTCCCCGTCAAAACAAACTTTGTGATACGTGACTTCCACCTAGTGGCATACATGGCCAATAACATCTCAGGGTTAATAATGTGGTTCAACATTCTATTATCATAAGTGCATCATTTATGTAAAACCAAAACCTTGTGGCATGTTCTTTCAGCTTGCTTATGCATTTTAGGAGACAATCCTACAAAAGACAATAAAAGGTGACGGTGCAAGGAAATTAATGATACACATCATTGCCAAAAGTATTGGGACACCCCTCCAAATCATTGAAGTTGGATGTCCCAATTGTGGTTGTTTTTACATTTACAGCATTTAGCAGATGCTCTTATCCAGAGTGACTTATATTTCCTAATTTCAGGGACAGTTCCCCTGAGAGCAACTTAGGTCTTGCTCAGGGACCCAATGTTGGTACCACCAGAGGTCAGAATCAAACCCACAACCTCTTGGTCCAAAGGCGAGGGTCCTACCACTAGGCCACCAACACCCTCAGGGGTTGGGCTTGGCCCCTTAGTTACAGTGAAAGGAACACTTAATACTTCGACATAGCAAGAGATTTTGGACAATTTCATGCTCCCAACTTTGTGGGAACAGTTTGGGCGACGACCCCTTCCTGTTCCAACAGGACTGTGCACCAGTGCACAAAGCAAGATCCATAAAGACATGGATGAGCAAGTTTGATGTAGAAGAGCTTGACTGGCCTGCACAGATCCCGACTGGCCCTGACCTCAACCCGATAGAGCACCTTTGGAATGAATTAGCGGAGATTGTGAGCCGGGCCTTGTCCAACATCAGTGGCTGATCTCACAAAAACTATTCTGGAATAATGGTCAAAAATGACCATAAACACATTTCTAAACCTTGGGGACAGCCAGTTGAAGCTGTTATAGTTGCAAAGGGTGGGCCAAGTCCATATTAAAGCCTATGGATTAAGAATGGGATTTCATGTGTAAGTTTATGTGTATGTAAAGACAGGTGTCCCACTACTTTTGCCAACTTTCTTGGCAACCGTTAAACATACACGTTTATTGGACTCAAAATCATGATTATGTACTTAGTTCAGCACTATTCTTCACTTCACTCCTCTTCGTCCCTTGTAGGACATAAGGCTTCAGTGAGCTCTCTCCATCGCATGCGGTCCTTAGCAGCATGTTGTGCTTCTCCCCATGACAGGTTCATCTTTTGAAGCTCCTGTACCACAGTCCTACGCCAGGTGTTTTGGGTCTTCCAGGCTTTCTTTTTCCAGGTGGTGTCCATCTTAAGGTGATGCTTTGGCTGAAAGCACTATTCTACAGCACTACAAAGTTGAATATGTGTATATAACCGTGAAGACCGACATGGATGCAGAACTGACTGCACTGACTTAACAGGTTTTACTTACTGAAATGTAGTGTTTATTTCAACATCATTTTTAAATATTCTGCCGCACCTGCTCACTACTTTTAGTCCACAATATAAATGTGTGGCACTGTATAATCCAGCCTCCTTTCGCAAAATAAAAGTTATGTGTTATTGTTGCTTTGTTTCATTACAGTTTAACTCAGATGTTTGAATGAACATCAATAAACATCACAAACATGAAAACAAGAGTGCTTTTTATCCCCATCTCAAAAAAAAACTTGTCATAGGACTGTGGTTCTTCTCTCTGCGCAATAATGGTGTGGTGGTTAAGACACTTATCACTGGACTAAAAGGTCATGGGTTTGAATCCTACCTCCAGCACTACCATCAAGGAGCTGTTTGTAACAAGTCAAACAAAACAATTTAAATAGCTCAACGCAACTAATATTAGAAGGCTTAGTAAACCACCCTTTTGCTGTTATGACCCGCTGCAAACGTGATGCATAGCCACACACCAGCTCCTGGCAGCGTTCCTGAGGAATCTTAGCCCATTCTCCAGATCAGTAATGTTCTAGGGTTTGTGTACTGCAACCGCCTTCTTCAAATCTCACCAGAAATTTTCTATGGGTTTTGGCCACCGGCTTACTTCTTCCTGTTTCTGCCATGTCCTGTGCAAACGTGTGCTCTTATGAGGGATTCTATTCACCGGGATTAATAATGTTATAGTCATTACAAGTGACATTTTGTGCTGTATATGGAGTTTGTAGATTTTGCCATCAAACCTTATTTGCAATGGGAGGGTTGAATTATTTTGAGTGCAATTGTAGAACAGAGAAAACCAGTCCATACTACAAAATGCAAAATACTAGTCACCCTCAAAACAGGACAGTCAGGAGAAGTCATAACAAGCAAGCAGGGTTGCTACCTAGGTCTGACAAAAAGCTGGAACATTTCGCCAACCCGACCAATCACTTTGCCTATTAGCGGAAACACATCGGACGTACCATTCCTGGGAGAGTGATTTTCCCTCCATAACAGACCAGTAAAAAGAGGGTCAGTTCCGGTGAAACCGGGACAGGTGGCAACCCTCTTTCTGGACATGCATTGTGGACGACCTCATTCCGATTGGAGAAGGGGTATGCAGTTGAATTTTTAAAAATAGTTTCTTTGTGTGTGTGCATGATCTGCATGCATCATTTCCAGTGAACAATATAAAAAATATATATATGTTACGATAGTTGAAGGTCTACTTGTGATAAATGATTGGGGCCCTCCATTGGCTGGGGCCCCTGGGCACTTGCCCAGTCAAGTCTATGGATAATCTGGCCTTGACTGTATCCTCCACCCCCATATTTATTATTATTATTATTATTATTAGTAGTAGTAGTAGTAGTAGTATTATTATTATTAGTAGTATTATTATTAGTAGTATTATTATAGGTATTAGTATTATTATTATTATTTTACATAAGGAAAAACGACGAGCTGCTGTAATTTCACAAAAGAGCACAGAGGGAAATCCTGCGCCACACCCCAAAAAATCTCCACAAGCACACTAGGTAGTGTGTAAAAACAGCTCTTGCCGCGTTCCGTGTCGGATACTATTTAGTAGGTTAGTGTGCGTTTGGGACAAGCCCACGCTTCCGCTGCTGATTCTTCCGCTAAACCACGCCCCTTTATGCTATCAAAGGTCACGCCCACGCACGGGGTTTGCCTTGAGCTCCGCGCAAACCGCGAGACGCACGCACGCACGCGCGCTTTCGCTATCGCCTGAACTGGAAGAACGGTATTCTAAATCAGCGAGCCCCTCGGGGGAATATCGTGAGTGGGAGCCACGTTATAAAACCGGTAAGGAAGCGGCGGGCATTTGTTCTTGTTGTTATGTACCTGCGTAAATGTGTGCGGCCGCGATCACACGCGTACGTTTGGCAAACGCGGCAGTGTCATTACATCTCACGGCAAAGAGGGGAAAGACATGATGTCTAGGACCCTAAGCAAATGAAAGAGAGCATTCTAGACCTCGTCTCCCAACAACGCAGAACAGGTGGAATGCTGCAGACAGCAGTATTGTTACAGAAAATTCATGCAGCAAATAATACGTTTCGCAAACCTCTAATTAGATTCATATTTTTACAGAAGAAAAAAAACAGAGGCATGTGAGCATTTTATGTACTTTACGCCTGATTACACGTCACGGATATTTAGAAGCGTTTTAGGCGATAACAGAAAACAGTTTTGTTTTGTTGTTTTTGATACACACGATACACGTGTAAGATTCGTCAGCGACTCTCACATTTAGTGTTAAGATTAACTATAAGAAATCAGGGCAGAATGGTGTTGTGTCTCTGTGTTAGTTGAGATTTTTTTGGTATAGTTGTCATATAGTTTTCTTGGGCGTAAATATTTCAGCTGCAATTTTTCTTGACGTGGAAAAAAAACATACACACACAGACACACAGACTCTCACACACACACACACACACACACACACACACACACACACTGCAGCCTTGCACGCAAAGTTGACCTACATGCCCACTCACTTGCCACACAGTAAAAAGGTCTACAGATCCGAGAGCTAATTGTGCAGCTAATGGATGATGACATGGCCAGTCTCAGACAAACAAATGTAAGTCATTTCGCTAGTATTCGTTCTTAAAACGTCTTATATAATGTAGCTTAATTCATTTAAACCATGGGAGGGTTTGTGTGCTTCTGCTAAATTTGAAGCAGATTCACACATGAAATATCTTGTCATCCTTGAGAATGTGGGTTCTTACTGTCGCTTAGGATTTTATTATAAATCATTTGTGTTCTAATAAAGTGCGACAAAACATATGTCATCTAATAGTAATGTTGGTGTAGAGGTCAGAGGTTACCAGGAAGACAGTGAAATTGAGAGAACCAGATTGGTGACTGTCTGTCCTTCAGGTTTGGACTTCCACTCGGGCGGTTTTTATCAGGTAAAAGAGCATGGTCATAGCAAGGGTCCACTGCCATTTCACTGTGGTTGTTCTCGGCTGACATTTCAGATCGATTTGTGTGTGTCTCACATTAAAGATTCAAGTGGGCACAGCTGGAATGATGAGCAGTGAGGGGTACTGTATATGTTGGTGTGTGCGCACCCAAGTCTCTCTTGTGTGCATGGTTGAAATTCCTCATCTTAGGCCGATTTCTCGAACACACCTTGGCCGTCGATGTTATGGGAAGGACAGATGACAAAGGGCAAATATAACAAAGGTAATTAAATGTGGCAGTATTTTTACTGGAAAGAACGGTTATAGAATTATTAGGCCTTGGGTAGGGGGAGATTTCTGTGTCATAAATGACGTCTGACAAATATCTAGTTTAAACTTGGAAGGCTTCCTTTCGTGAATGTTACCCATTAACCTTTCAGTCAGAGTATGTGATGTTATATCAGAAAGGGCTGTAAATCAGTCGTGGAAAATGAGAACCGTCTGAAAAACCAAAAATACTTGACATTTACATAATTAATTGCTCTTGTTATTAGGGTATGTGTAGAGGTCTTTTGACTAAAAAAGTGATTTGTCTACTTTTTGTGGTCAGGAGGCAGCATCTCATGGGTAGATGATTGTGTAATGCGTGCTTGTGTGTATTTACTTAGGGAAACTGTAATACACTACAGGTGTGTGTATATATGTACATAAGGAGAACCGGTGAGGCAGCACACCTTGTGCAATTGTTTAAATTATTTTGCCTGGTACTTAACAATGGCCACTTTTAAAACATCAGTTTTTGTTATTGTTCCTGTCTTTTTTAGTAATACTCTATATCCTAAAATGCTTAATAGCATGATAATATTGGTCAAATGACACAGTTATTAATGTTGTCATGGAAACTCATTGATGCACAAACGGAAACACGGACATCAAGTTTCTATTGAAAATCACACATAAAATGAATACTACTGTGAACTTTTCTTTACATGTTTGTCTAATATAGTCAAGAGAGATAATTATGGTTGTGAATATACCAGGGGCTGAAGTACTGCAATATATTTTAATGCTTTGACCAGACATATTTTCACTTTTTTCCACTGTTTAATTGGTATAGTAGTGTATGTTGGAAAATATATGCATCATACATTTCAAGCAACATTGTCTATTTAAGTTGTACATATGTGCTCTGTATTGTTTTGCCTCATTTTTACATCTTTGGCAGGAAAACAAAATCTAATTTCCACCAGTCTTGATTAGGGCTGCAACAAACGACTATTTTTGTAATCGAGTAATCTGTCGATTATTTTATCGGTCATCAATGTCGGATAAATATAAATAAATGACAATACATTTGTTATTAGGCTTATTCTACTGTTAATCAATGCGCTTTATGTTGTTATACTTCAATTGAAAATGCAAACATGAAGTTCAAGGGTCATTTGGAAACAATTTGTGTCGTGAGTTCTTTTGGCCTTTCTGGAAGAGAACTGCATTTCCCACAATCCCCCGCGCACACTCAGAGCCGCGTCACAATAAAGGGTTCAGCGCGTTCCGGAATGAACTATGAAAAAAATCGATGGGAAAATCTTAATAAACGGCTGTATTGTGAGTTTTTAGCGAGTAATGGCACTTACAATTTACTTCTGTTTTTTTGTGAATATCTCACAAATACGTTCACATACAGAGGGATCTATTCTCGCCTTGATCGCGCCACTGAAAATATTGTGCGTCATTAATAAGCGTCCGTGTGAAACGCAAGCAGCGCATGCTGTAGCCATTTAAATGACTAAAACGAAGCTTTGATTCTAGAAAAATTGCCTCGACCATTTTTTGTAATCGAATTTTTCGAGTTATTCGAATAATCGTTTCAGCTCTAGTCTTGATAGCAACAACCATCATATAAGGAACAGGTTTTGCTTCTATAGATTGACAAATCCCGTGCCTTTCACTTTTTTAGTCACGATACTGATAAAAATAAAACCCAAAAACATGGGTTTTGGCTATCAGCCAATCTAATAGAGACTGGGATCATTGGTTAAAGTGTAGGGCTTCTTTAGGTTTGACTTGAGAAAAATATATAAGAAAACAAAATGTAGCATGCAAACCTGATACATCACAGTTCACAAAAGTAGCATAAACAAGTCATTCATGAAACTACTATTCCTGATCCCAAATCCAGCTGTTTAAGTTCTTTCATTCATTATCTGAACAACTTAATCCCTATCAGGGTCGCAGGGACCGGAACCTGTGCCAGGCGACGGGAACTAATCCTGGGCGGGCACCAACCCACCGCAAGACCCCCACCCAGATACTTTTATACTTAACCAGATATAATGAAAAACAGTGTCTGTAAGTGAAGGGACATATTTCAAGCTGCTTAATAAAAAATCCTTGTTGTGTTATGGAATATAAATATGGTAATCAAACCCCACCTTGCATGTGACAGGAGCTTTTCAGAAATTCATGGTTTTAATGATTATTAAAATTACTTAGCAGGAATTTTACATTGAAACTATTTAGATACACATTACAGCTCACTACAGATGGTGCAAAGTATTACTTAGTTTTGTTGTGGTCGTTGCTGTTTTTGTATGTTGTAATAATAATAATACCTTATATTTTGCACATTCTTTCTAGTGAATCTGAAACAAACCAAAACCAAAAAGTTTTTAATACTTGAACTATAAGTGATAAATGATGTAAACATAGACATTAGAATATGTGGCTATTTTAAGGCACTCTTGTTGCACACACACACACACACACAGACACAATAATGTAGATTTTTAAAATATTATATATAGCTCTGGAAAAAAAAACAAGAGACCACATCACTTTACTTCTAATTCATTGATTTTACAATTTATGGCAGTGTGTCTGTGTAAAATATACAAGTGAATGTTCTTTTATAACTTTACCATGCATATTTCAAACTTCCAAACATTGTAGATGTAAATTGTCTTCTGATCTTATGGAGTAAATGATCTTAATCTAACCTGGAAATTGCAATCTACACATGTATTATTTTACAATTCTGTCCTTAAACGAATATGGTCCACAAGTTCACGGCATCCTCATTTGCCGAGGTCTGTTTCCTCTAATCAGCAAATTGCATCGGGTGTTGGGATATAACTTGCAGTTGTAGATATAGACTGCTTTCTTATTTTTCACAGACCTGCACCTGCAATAATTAATAAAAGAATAGCAACCTTTACATTTTACACTCACAGCCACATATTGCAAGAAAAAAGTGATGTGGTACATTCACATACTGTATACCACTTATATTTAAGTCTTGTTAGCTTATATGTCAGTTTGTATTAGAGTATAAATCTGAAATTGTACGCTTGGTTGACTTGTCTGGTTATATTCCCATCACCACCTCTGCATTCAGTATACACAAGCTCCTGCGTAGTCGCTAAGTCCATTACTGACAATTTATCATCCTTATTTCTTGAACAGGTTATAAAAGAGCAAAACTTTAGGCCCATATAATACGATACTGCATTGAATGGTGGATATTTGATTTGATATTCTAGCTTTAGGTTTAATAAACAATGAATTTGTGAAAAATATTAACGTAGGTGCTGCTGGCAATGTTAGTTTATTTGTTTGTTTGTTTATTTGTTTGTTTGTTTTTCCAAGGTCTAAACAATTAACTTAAACTCTTTTTGATGTCTCTTTGCTACAACAATCTGTCGGTTATCTGAAAATCCATAATGCATATAATCCATAATGTGATCTCTTTTGCTCCTTTGGTCCGTGCGATTGGTGCTGTCACTATTCTCACCACAAATGATACTAATTGGGTTTATTTCTGCCTAGATCAAATGGCCACAGAGGTGCGCTCTCCCAAAAATCAACAGCAGTGCTTAACTGAGCGGAAGGTCCAGGATGAGTCATGAGTCTTTACATGTCTCAGCCAGCATTGGAGTGACCTGTTCAGTTTAAAGGCATAACTTTAAAAATTTGCTCTGATTGGCTGTGGCCAAGCTGATTTGTGTGATCTCAGAAGTGTTGTGAGCAAATATCGGAAGCATCATGGCAAAGAGGTCCGAGGTTCTCAACCTGTCCTTCCTCCTGGATCACGAGAGAGAGACGATCCTCAGTGTCCTGCAGAAAGATGAGAAACTACGCAAACGGGAGGAGAAACGCATACGGTAGTTGTTCATTTTTGGTGCTCTTTTGGTGTTGTGATGCTTTAGAAAATGAACTCTGAGAAAAGCAGTCCAGTCTACCTATATCATACACCCCTTTCACTTGAACAGTGTGTAATGTCCCGTAAGAGCTTGGTTTAGCCCCCAAAATATCAGTATTAGGGCTGGACGATTCTGGCTAAAATGTGAGTCACGATTTTCTTCATGTGAACAGATGATTCTCCTCCTTTCAGCAAAAACATTTATTGCACTGAAGTAAAAAAAATGTTCTTTCGATAATGACTTTCAACAATAGAAAATATACACAGCACTTGAAAGTTTCTTTTAACGAAAAATGGTTTTTGTTATAGTGCTAACAGATCTGTCGTTTTTTTTTTGTTGTTGTTGTTTAACTCTACACTGCCCCCACAGGAAGCTAAAGAATGAGCTGCTGGAGTTGAAGCACGGGGGTCATCGCGGTAACTCGGACCGGCGGGAATGTGGGATATGTCTGCGCGCTCTGGGTATGATCCTGCAGCGGGGCAGCATTTGCGTCGAATGCCAGCAGCGCATCTGCAACTTCTGCACAGCTGTGTCTGTAAATAGTGGCCACAGCAAGTGCATTGTATGTGCCAAGACTGCGTGAGTCATCCCAGAGTATGTGCTCATGTGATTTCTCGACAGGTGATTCTCAGAGTTGGTCATCGGCAATCACTGGTGAAAGAACACAACACAGCTCAAATCTGCTTTGTAAAATCAATGATGTGTTTCATTCTTGTCCTAGGTGGTACATCTGGTACATTTATCCAACCTCGTTAGACACACAGCTTCTAATAATAAGCTCCAGACAGCCTTCACATCGCTCTTACATCTCTCATCCCTCAGTTTTCCACACCTAACCCTGCTCTACAGTTTGACAGCTGATTTAACTTAGCCTAACTTAGCCTAAGCCCTTTGCTGCGCTAACAACAATGCTAGCAACAGTTTATACAAAGTTGATCAAAAGAATGCGACATACTGTACCTTTTCCTTTAGGCAGAAAGAATTTCTTCTCGTTGAAATTTCATCATTTATATGACGATGAGTTACCTACCAGGTGGATGTAAATGTCGTAGAAGGAAAAGTCAGGTAGTGTGTCAGCGGATGCGATTTGATGGAAAACGTCTGAAAGAACTCCGTACGGATCGCATCCAATAATATTGATCTTTTCATTGTATCTCTTAAGTTCTCGAGCATCAAAATGACAAATATCCATAACATCAAGACCTGAAGTAAATCCATTACAAGTAATGTTAGCTTACAGATAGCTGTCAGTCTGGAGCGGATTCGGTACTCATTTTAATTGGACACAAGCGCAGTACTCGTTATGCCCGGTACTCAATATGGCGGCTACGGTTTTGTGACGTCACTGCAATAACCTCATCCTGATTTTGGAGTGTCTGACTTTACATGAACAATCTTCCTGGAGCTACTTGGAGTTAAGGGTTTTGCTGAAGGGTCAGATGGTGCTTCCCTGGGATTTATACTCGAGTTCAAAGTTGAAGTATTAATAAGGCATTTAATCAGTCCAGTGATGAACCAGGTTGAACTGATATTTGGGTTCAGTCAAACTTCACACACCCAGGTTTCGTTTACACCTATAACACGTAACATTTTCAAGACAGAGAAGAAAACAGCTAAAATTTCTCATTAACAGCCTACTATGCCTATCTCTTGAATGGTTACAGAACAATTTTTAAGGTCCTTAAGATAAAAACTTAGAAGACTTTTTCCAGGATTAACCTGAGTTGGAAAATCACCCATCACCCAGATCTAAGGAATGAAAGGAACAAAGGTCATGCTTGTTCCAGTTTAGTCACTGTTCGTCATTTCAAAATTAGAAAGAGATACCGTATTTGAGACAGGTGTATGTTTGAGAATGACAAGGCAAAAAACCATTACTACATGGAATTAGATTCGTCACACATTTATCATCTGCTCTCTGCTAAAAAAAATCCTGAAGATGGATTATCAGTCTGCGATCTGAAACTCATTCGCATTGATTTATGTAGCAAAAATAAACACACACTTACACTGAACTACAAGAGCAAATTCACCTCTGAATTTGCTTAAAGAATCAGAATTGATCCTTTGACCTACCTTTCAATACTATCTCCCTTTGATGCGACTCCCTGACTAATCCTTTCAGTAACGCTTTATCCCCTGATATTTATCCCTTGCCATTCACCAATCAAAGGTGACTACATTCCACACCCTAAATTACCTTTTTGTCCAACAGTAGTCTACGTAAAGTAAAGATCAAGCGCTCTGATTGGGAAAGACAACACAAACCCAAAGCAAACGCTAGGTCCATTCATCAGTACGGCCACAACTGCATCCTTGTGTCCCTTCAGTCCCAAGTTGCTCCAAGGATACATATACATATATACCGTCTAAAAGCATCAGCTAATTGCAATGTAAATATAAATATCAAGCAGACATGGCAACAGCACAAGAGCAACAGTACATAAACGTCATGATGGTGATGTAAGTTGCCGTGGAGTTTTTGAAACAGTCAGCCTGATAAATGACTACCTCCACCCATGTTGACAAGAACTATTGCTCATTTGAAGAGATTGATTGGTTCAAGGCAGTAAGCATTACATATACAATATGGAATAGCAGAATGATCACAATGTGAAACAACCCCAGCGTCTTGCCATTCCAGATACAGTTTGTTGTCGTCTTGGATATGCAAGGTTGCTTTGTTGTGTCAGGAGTCGGTCGGTAAACTCTGGAGGAGGCATCTTAAGACTTTTTCTGAATGATATCTCACAAAAGCCAGTGTCAGTCTATAAACTCTGGCAGTATTTTTAAAAAGGCAGTTTCTGTCAAGTGGTTGTGGTTGATCTGCAAGTAAAAGTGGGCCCGGTTTCCTTCTAGGGCTCAGCTTTCTGTGTAATACTGCAGGAGGTCCACATTGTATTGAGGAACCTGAACATGAAGGGCTCTTTAAGAATGAGAATTATATAATGTATCCTCAATTTGAAGTACCAGTGACTAAAAACCATCACCCAAATCTGTTCCGGTGGAAAGTTTCAGTACTAACATGAGCCCTTTTGATTGCCATTTTCAGGGAACTAAAGGTCGTCACAGGGGAGTGGTTCCTGGAGGAACGTGCCAAGCGCTTTGACCACATTAGTGTGCCAAGCAGTGAAGTGATCAAAAAGTCCATCCTCAGTAGCCCACCAGGTGACTCTGTTCCACACTTAACCACACCTGTCTAAATACATTTGTAATCTCCCCTTTTATAAATGCGGTTTTGCCTGGCTTTCTTCATTTTGTTTAGGTTACGTCTATATTTATTTCTATCTGTTTTTTGTTTGGAGATGGCACTTCATTCCAGAAGAAGTTTCCCCAATCAGGGATGGACCGGCCAGCCACGCCTCATTTGGAGAGGTCACTCACACCCCAGTCTGAGAAGAGCGCCGGGCAGTCTACGGGCAGGATGAAAGGGTGAGAGTTGTTGTTTGTTTCTACTGTACAGACCTCATAACATTTTAATATTTTTTTAACATTGAAGTATAATGAATGGAGCCATTGTTAATACTAAAGTCTTGTCTTAGGAACAAAGCACATGCAGTAGAGTCATCAGGCTTACCAACAATACCCAACAACATGCGATCAAACCTAGGACACACTCGAGGACGAAAGAGGGTAACAGTTTTTCAGTTACATCCTCATGGGTGCCGACATACCTCAGAGACAGGCATATTTGGAGAATTTCTGTTATGTTGAAGGCGTTCTGGGCATACAATGCCTTATTTTAGAACAATTTGATGAAAACGCATTAGGGTGTATTTAAAATGTGTGTTTTTTGTGTTGCTAGCCGGATGGGGCTGAAAGTGTGTACAGTTATCACAGCAGTGAAAGCATCCCTGATAAACTGGCCAACACACAGAACAGAAAAGATTCAGCTACACCCTCTATTGCCATTTCCAGAGCCTCGCTTTCATCAGGTATCATCATCATCATCATCGTCATCGCTACAATTTCACACAGCATTCATAGATTCGGTGTGATATTAACCAAAAACACGAACACACATAGCACGTACCTATGCAGTATTTATGCACACCTAATCCTATATGTGACCCGATCTGCCGTAATGAGTCGGAAGTCGGCGTTCTATTTATTTAGATACGGGCCGATTATGTTGAAAAACATCACAGAATAGCGATTTTTCTTTTTTGGAGACCAGATTAATTTTGAAGACCTTTCTTTCATATAAGACCAAAAAAGAAAAATCGATATTTTTGATGTTTGTCAACATAATCAGCCCGTAAGTTGGTTTACCCACAGATCAGAAAACATTATGCACAAGCTCATATCATGTAGTCTGCTATGAACTGCATGCTAGATTTAGGATGCAAGTGTAACATTAAAATGATTCATGATGCTCTAAATCTCTCTGTTTTTCCCCAATAAGATCGCAGTCGTTCTGAGGTCGATCTCAGTAATCCAGGAGAGGAGTTTAGAAACGAAACTTTGCCAAGTCGGTGTCACTCCGTTCTGGGAATCAATGATGTGGTACATTCTCAGCCCTAATACTTTTACCTTTTACACACCACCTTCTCTTAACTGTTATAAAAGGAGGCTTTTGGCATTCTTTAATGAGAGCCTTTAACAATCGGCTTATAATCAGATCAATGAGTGACGACAGGAAAATCTAATATGATTGTCTCAGACTCTTCCATAGCTGAAAATCTGTATTTTGTTTTGTGTTCTAGGACTCAGATGAGGACATTGATGCTCTGATGTCGGCTCACTACAAAACTAAACGCAGTGTCAGCAGTGCTCAGTCTGTGGTACTTGCATGTGCACATCTGCACACACACACAGCTCTGTCACCCCATTTAGCAGTGTGCATTTACTCTCTCTGTGCTTTGTGCACCTGATTCTTTTATGTGTGTATGTCCGTACCGTGCAAGTGTGTCTTACTGACATGCCGTAACTGTTACGGCAATATTTCCAACATACGAAACAAGTCCCAATCTTTATATTCTTCATTCTGGCAACATACATGCATACAAACAGACTTTAATGCAGATTTTCAGTTTTCCCCACCCACACTTCCACTCACTCCCAGACACACACACACAAACCCATATTCCTATATAAGCAAAATGCATTGAACATTAGTTTAAAAGGAAGGAAAAAGCACAGGTGGGCTCTTTAAAGAGATCGTGAAGTAGTTTGTGGCTTAATTAGGTTCTGAATGAGGGATGAGTCATGGTGTTGCAGGGAGTACAGACAAAAAGGCAAAGTTTTAAAAGCGCTATTCATTATATACGGAACGAAAAAGGGAGCACAATCTTGAAAAGTCATTAGGCTACTCTCCTCTACTGCAATCTGTCTGTCTTTCTTCTTTCAATTATTTTCTCTCTCTCTCTCTGTTGCATCTGGCTTTCTTGCTTTTCTCTGCCCTCTTCGTCCTCCCAGTCTTCCACTCCAGGCTTGGAGGGAAAGTGGGGACTCCTTAATGTGCCTGACTCGGATGCCGAGACTGTGAGTGATCTCTGTGTCAGTGTGTGTGTGCACCCATTTCCAGTTTAGGTCCTTGCAGCTGTGTCCCACTGTTTTCCGTGCATTAATGTGTGCACGCTATCACTGCATGGCTTTGTTCTGACATCGTGCAAACACACACTGGTGGAAAAACACCAGGTCTTAAACCTGTACTTATATTTGCCACATGCATGTGGTGCCAACTACACTCTGTTTATTATTTTAACTCCTACAGAGCAGCCTGAACAGTATGATGAGTGTGTACAGTGAGACAGGGGACTACGGCAACGCACACATATCAGGGGAGGTCCTGCTTAACATATCCTACAGCTATAAAACAGGAGCACTCAACGTTCTAGTGCGTGAGTGCCGCTGCCTAGCAACCGGGGATGAGCGGAGACTGCGCACAGACCCGTAAGGCCCTGCATCATCAAGCAAAAACACACAACAACAAACACTTTCGGATATACACATTTATAAATCCACATACTGTATTGAGAGTATTGTACTACAGCAGCGTTTCCCAATCCTGGTCCTCGCGCCCTACCGCTCTGCACATTTTCGGTATTTCCTGCACTGTCGCATGCTGGTCTTACGTTACTAATTAGCTAATCAGTAGCATCAGCTGTGCTGTGGGTCGGGAAAGTCGAATCTGTGCAGAGCGGTGGGGCGTGAGCATTGGGAAACGCTGTATTACAGTAACAGAGTGACTGAGTTGGAGAGGATGGTTTAACAGGAAAGGGGTAACAAGTGAGGTAAGAGAAATTGTATTTAAGAAAAAGCTATAAAAAAATGAAAAAAAATTTCATTAGAATAAGTGATTACCTGTGACACAGGGCAGTTTAATAGGAAACAGAGACCAAAATGTTGTCATAAACGGACACAGCTGCAAAAGCAGCTAACTGACAGGACAGAGATAGTCCAAAAAGTGCAATGAATAAACAGATAAAGGTGAAATCGGGAGCAAGGCAAGAGAGCACGGACAAAAATCTGAGCACCAATTTCAAAGTAGGTGTAAAAAGCAATGCAAACAGAGAAAAAAGGTGTAGCTGATGGTGACGCAGTGGTCTAAGTGCCTACAACAGTTTCTTGGTAACCATTACTTTGAAAGGTTCCAAACCACTTCTGGGCCCCATGAGCACTAACCCCAAGTTGCTCCAGCCAGACATTAGGAAATGGAATTAGATAAGAGTGTCTGCTTAATGTCTTTAGACTAGTTTCTCATATAGTGGAAGACAGAAAGTAAAACTGTTCATAGATTTAAGAATCTCAACAGGTAAGATCCAGGAATCCTGAGCAAGACGCTTAACACAATATCTCACACGTTTCGTCACAAACCCTAGCGTTACAGAACAAATTATGATGCTATTGTCGAAATCCTTGTCTAGAATTTTTGCTGTGAAATGGCAATTTACTGAGCAGTGAACGTGTTTCGATGTTGTGTGTTTTGCAGCTACGTCAAAACATACCTCTTACCAGATAAGTCTCGGCAGAGCAAACGGAAAACCAGCATCAAAAGCAACACCATCAACCCAGTGTTTAATGAGAACTTGAGGGTGAGGGAGAGCCACACGTATGCATGTGTGTTAGAGACAAATGTTTGCATTTGCAAAACCAAGTGTACGATTCTAACTCCTCCATTTTGTATGTAGTATGTAGTCAGTCACTCTCAGCTAGAGATGCGAACGCTGCAGGTGTCCGTGTGGCATCACGATCGCTTCGGACACAACAGCTTCCTTGGAGAAACAGAGGTTACCTTTGACTCTTGGGAATTTGACACTCAGATAGAGGAGTGGTTCGCCTTACAGCCCAGGGTAAGACACACACACACCCTTAACCAAACCACTTCCCACACATAGACATTGTGTTTTTAATGGAAATGTCTCTTTAAGACTGAGTGCTCAGCAGATGCTGTGATGCAGTATAAGGGAGAGCTTACTGTGGTTCTTAAGTACATTCCTGCAGAGAGGAACCTCAGTCTGCCACTGGACCAAATACAAGGTAATAATACATGTCCTGATTTTATATTGTGGTACTTTCAAAGGAATAGATTTTTTATTTTGGTCCTTTAAGTTTAGGTGAGACACTGAGGTGAGGCCTCTCATCTTTCGTTCTCTAAACCACTCCCCTCTGCACGCCTTTTTTCTCAGTGAAAAAAGGATTTCTAAAAGGGAAGAAGAGCATCACTCTGCCAAAGGGTGGAATGGTCGAGCTACTGGTTAAAGAGGCCAAAAATTTGACGGCTGTCAAATCAGGATCCGCAGATTCTTTTGTCAAAGGGTAGGATCAGAAAACATTCCTGTTCTGTGTTGAAGCAAATGCAAATATACGCTCAACATAAGCTTTCGAGCAAGAACACAAATTATTGCCTGTAGAAGTGTTGTGCATTTAGAAAACCGGAAGAAGTGTGACGATAAGCATCATGTGTGCGTTAAGGTACCTGCTGCCTGATGATACAAAGAGCACAAAGCACAAGACAGCAGTGGTCAGGCGCTCGGTGAACCCACGCTGGAACCACACCTTCACCTACTGTGGATTGCGGCATAGCGACCTGGACAGCGTGTGTTTAGAACTCACTGTCTGGGACAAGGAGCCGTTGGCCAGCAATGTCTTCCTCGGGGGAGTGCGTCTAGGAGCTGGGACTGGTCAGCCTTTCTTTCTTTATATTTTACTTTTACACCATTACATTCAGAGTGACCTCCTTTTCCTATTACTGGGGATAGCCCCCTTCACAAACAAACATCCATTCTACTCCAACCTACCACAAGCAACTACCACCACCCCATTTTTTTCTGTGTGGTGGTGAAGTAGTGAAATCCAGTTAGTTTGGAGACTATCCCTGCAGTTAGGAAAGTGGATAAAATGAAAAAATGGATAAATTCCATAAACATAAATCTTCCAATTTTGCTGTTCAGTTATTTTAATAATGATATTTGGTGCAGTAGGTTTAAGGATTTGATTACCAAGAGTTGACTGTAGTTGCTTACCTGCAGGTCTAAGCTATGGGAAAGAGGTGGACTGGAACGATGCCTATGGGGACGAGCAGCGACTTTGGCAACGGATGATTGACAATCCTGAGATTCCCCATGAATGTACGCTTATGCTGAGGTCCAGCATGGCAAAGAGGAAAGCATAGGGGAGTCAGAACTGGATACAGAATTATTTTGTAATACTTGTCACAACATACTATTCCTTACCACGTAAAAAGAGGAAAGTGCCCTTTGCAAACATGCATAAACACACAATTGCACAAAGAACATATTGTCCCCCTATTGTCCAACCCTGACACTGGCAGTGATTCCAAGCAGTGACATTATTTATATTATATGATAGCTTGCACACAACCCTAATCATAACCAAACCATAAATATACCTAAAAAATCATCACTAACACAGGTTATCAGCTCGTGGCAAACAGAAAAAATCTAATGAACTCATTCCTTATAATGTACAAAAATGAGCACACAAAAACTCCTCATAAATCAGTCAAAAATGAGGCTGATTCATAAGCTTAAGCAAGGTTTATTGGGAGAGGTAAAAGATGCTAACAAGCCCGTGGGTGTCTTTCAACCCAAATAAACTCTAGAATAATAACTTTTCTCTAGCATTCTGTCAACCCTTTCTATACAAAATGGCTGGGGTTTCGAGACCCACAAGTTTGTAATCCAGAGACAGACTGTCTGGGACCAGATAGTACCAAAACATAGGCGATGTTGCATTTAAAGGCAACACTAAGGCATACACACTTGAGGCGCTTTTCCATTTGTTAACTTTTAGAAGCAAGAGCAGAGGTACAAATTGTTTTTCCTGTGAAAAATGCTGTACTAGAGTTACCAAATATACAGAGTAGGAACCGAAGGTCAGAGCTGTAAACCTGCATGCCGCTTTGGAAAGTCTCAGAACTATGAACTCAAGGTTAGTTCACCTGCTTTTTTTGCAACAACATACCTTTTCACGAGCACTTTCATCAGTATTTTGCTAAAGTCCCATTGTTTTCTCCTGTAGTTTTCACTTGTACTAAACAGCAAAGCACAATATACACAGGCAGGGACGGACTGGGACTAATAAACGGCACTGGACTTTCCCCCAAATAGGCCCACCAACTGGACTTTTAGGCCTCTCGCTGTTGTTGGCCCTTAGACCCGCTAAATCTTGGTTATTGAACAGGGCAGAGTCCCTGTACACAGGTTCCTTAGTAGAAATAAAAACACACCACTGGGACAATTTTCGCAAATTTCGCTGAATATCACTGTACCAGAATTTTTTCCACTCATAGTGAACTGTGCCATACCACACCATGTACTACAGAAACCACCTCTAAATGCACAAACATTCCATGTGAGGGCACAAAATTACCGCACCGGCACAAAGCATTTTGCTTAGCACTCTGCTCAACAACTTTTCACTCATATTATACTGCGTATAATACCCTCACTTCACACTTCTTTGTGAATGTTATAACAACAGTAGGTTAGACAAGAGGAGTGTCTCATTCCCATGTGTTGTTGTCACACTGATACTGAATTCAAGCACAACTGCAAAACTCCCCTCTCCAATCCTGCATGCCTGTGGGAATGTTCCTGGACATCAGACTTACGAGGTGGTCTAAAATGTAGCATATCATTTGATGTTAATTTTACACTTAATATTGATGTCTGCTTTTGAAAGAAAAAATAAGACACTATGGAGCAGTGGGTTTCGTTGTGAGACTGATTGGGTTTTAATGTAAAAATGTTTCATTGCTTTTATCTAGCTGTAAATACAGGAAACCATACAGCACTATATGGTAGCCCATTTCAACTATAATAAGTATTACTGTATTAATGTTTGAAAAAAAGAAAATTATGTAAGTTACTGGTTAGTCTCACAGCATGTCCAATGTGTCCATAAGTGCAAAGTCTTCTCTCGCAGAGATTATTCCAATACTTCATGTGTTCATTCACCCTTGGTAGCAAAGAATAAAGTTTTTTTTTTATCTTAGTCTTCTGCAGGTGAAATTCTTTCTGTAATTGCTTGCTTGGAATCAGTAGGAGTTTTAAAGAAAGTTCAAATGTACAAGGTTAGACAATCAAATCAAACATCATGTGCTACAACCTTTTTTCTGCTTGACCCAGCCACCGGGGATGCAGCCAGTTTAACTCTTGGTACTGGTCCCAAGCCTGGGTAAAAGGGAACGGTTACATCAGGAAGAGCATCCTTTGCCAGGACAATGTTACAAATTTCCATACCGGCTTTGTCAGGGCCCGGGTTAACCACGACAGCCACCGTTAGTCAACAGGGTGCTGACGGAAATTGGGCTACTGTGGGCTGAAGGAACAGAAGAAGAAGAGTAGGGAAGCATGTACAGCTGAAGGAGGGGAAGTAGAGTAAAAATGCGGGTGGGAACTGTGAATGTTGGCAGTATGACTAGTAAAGGGAAAGAACTGGTTGATATGATGGAGAGATGGAAGGTTGACATATTGTGTGTGCAAGAGACCAGATGGAGGTGGAGTAAGGCCAGGAGTATTGGAAGTGAGTGAGAGTGAGGAAGTACAGGAGAGTATGCAGAAGAAAAGGCTATGAAGAAGAAGTGGGATAGCCAGAGAGATGAAGAAAGTACAGCTACTCTCTTCATCCCTCTGGCTATCCCACTTCTTCTTCATAGCCTTTTCTTCTGCATACTCTCCTGTGCTTCCTCAAGGCAAGCTGCAAGGCAATGAGAGAGTTGGCGAAGCCTAAACATATGGCGTATGGCGAGATGTATGAGAGGTTGGACACTGTAGAAGGAGAAAAGGACATGGCAGAGGGATCAAGCTGGGAAAGATATGAAGCAGGTTAGGATTATAAAGGATAATGATGGCAATGTTCTCACAAACAAGGAGAGAGTGCTGAGAAGATGGAAGGAGTACTTTGAAGGGCTAATGAAGGAAGAGAATGAAAGACAGAGAAGGTTAGATGATGTCGGGATAGTGAATAAGGAAGTACATTGATTTAGCAAGGAGGAATTAAAGACAGTTATAAGGAAATTTTAAAGTGGAAAGGCTGTTGGTCCAGATGACACACTAGTGGAAGCATGGAGGGTGTTTCTGGGGAGACAGCAGTGGAGTTTTTTAACTAGACTGTTTAATGTCATCTTAGAAAGTGAGAGTACACCTGAGTGGAGAAGGAGTGTACTGGTGTCGATATTCAAAAATAAGGGTGACGTGCAGAGCTGTAGTAACTACAGGAGGATAAAGGTGATCTGCCACAGAGTGAAGTTATGGAAAAGAGTGGTTTTGTGTCAGGAAAAAGCACCACAGATGCAATGTTTGCTCTGAGGGTGTTTTTGGAGACGTACTGGGAAGGTCAGAAGAAATTGCATTGTGTCTTCTGTATCATATCTGGGTCATATGTTTCCTGTATAGTAAAGTTGTGGTATTGTATGAGTCAGGTTAAAGTAATCTTAATTGTCATCTCTACTATATACAAGTATATAGAGAGACGAGACATTGCGGCTCCAGTTTTACAGTACAATGAACAAATAAGACATAGAATTAGCATATATAAATTTGCCTATAAAATATAAAACTTTAAACTGGAGGTAGAAAGAGACCGTCTAATCTAGTTACATGTGGTGTTCAACCTACAATTATAGCCCAGGCATTGTCTTTTTGCATTGAACGTGCATAAGATCTGCAGCAGTTTCATATGAAAATTCTCAACAGATAATTTATTAAATAAATAAAAGTATCTTTATAGTGTCTAAGCTAACTATGTGCGGGGTTCAATCAAATGTGCAAATATCATAGCAGCAGTTAAATGGAGAAAACTACAACCAGTAACATGTACAATAACGTTCAATGATGTGCAAATATTGTAACAGCAGTCAAGTGAAGAGAACTACAATTACAAACAGTTTCAATGTGGTATGGATGAGATTGTCCATGAAGCAGCATGTGCATCACAAAACAGTGATGTGAAAAGAGTGGGAGAGCATGCCATGTGTTTTGGAATCTGATGTACAAAAAAGCTGTTGCGCAGTCTCGTGAAGTGGAAATGCTGCTGGGCCTTTTTGGTGATGGAGGTGGTGTTGGTGGTCCAGGTGAAGTCATCGGAGATGTCAACTGCCAGAAACTTGGTGTTCTTAACTTTCTATATTGTAGTGTTGTTGATGCTGAGTGCTGTGTGGGTGCAGTGAGTTTTCCTCAAATCGACAATCATTTCTTTAGTTTTGTCCACATTCAGTGACAGATTGTTGATCTTGGAATGAACATTCTAAGGTCAAGTGGCCAGTAATAGCGTTAATTGAAGTTTAGTTTAGAAAAGGGATTATCTCAGTCTAGCTTCATTTCATTTCAAACAAATTTTGTTCATCCAAGTCATGAGCTCTTCAAGCCAGCTAACCAGGGCCTTTAAGGAGCAGCTGTCACCTGCGTTTAAGGGAAGATCTAGTCATCTGCATAATAGTGATAGGAAATTTTTGTTTTTGAAAAATAAAACCCAGGGGCAATATGTGCAATGAAAATAAAAGAGGAGCAAAATGAAGCCTTTTGCCACAGGAGGATGATGTGAAATTATCAGTATGGACTGAAAAAGTGTTCATTTCCTTTGATTCCTGACGCATTCTGAAAGCAATTCAAGTGTGGATGCCATGACTGAAAGAGTCAAATGCTGTAGCAACGTCTAATGGCATTGAAACAACAGAGGGCTGTTAATAGAAGGTCATTCAATACTTTGAGAAGTGCAAATTCAGTACTGTAAACAATCTTAAACCAGACTGAAACTGATCAAGAAGGCATATTTGTACATACACATACTGTACATACATACACATTCTCACAAAAATAAAAATATAGCTTACTGTACAATATAATACATTTCAAAGGTCAATTCCCCAAAACACATTCTACCCGTTCCTCTCTTTTAACAACCCCAAACATAAAATAAACATAACTGTTCATTTACATGGCACATTTAACAATGTGAAAAATGGGAAAAATTAGTACATCAATTATCCAAACTTAAATATCAGGAACAATAAAAATGCCCCCCTTTCTTTCCTTATGGGTCTACCATTATTATATATTAAGCATCCTGTCTTGGGTTTTCCTTCTGGATTAGCTCTTTTATGTCACTGTTTTTTTTTCCTATTTGTTTTTCAGCATAAGTTATTCTTTCATTCAACATACATTATGCCATATTTTGGGTCCATTATTTAATTGTGGGACTTACTGTTTTCTTCCAGTTAAACATGCCTGTAGAATGACAAAATCAATGAATTTATATTCGTTGGTTCTCAGGTTAAGACTTGCTGGATATACATGTAGCAGTACCAACTTAAGATCTAATGAAAATGAGCACCACCTTTACAATAACCGTAGAGAGCAACAGGAGTTTTGAAAATGGCCTGTAATTGTTCTGATCAGTTTGGTACTCAATTAAGTTGTCTTGTAAAAGACCTGTAACTTATCTTTCTTCCATTTATGGTTTTTTTTCCTTCCTAGGTTTAAGTGGAGCTACACTGCTTAGGATGGCAGTACAGGTGTGGTAGACTTGCCTTCTAGGCTTCTTGCGGCAGATATTGTAAAACTCATATGCAGTGGCAATACATAGAGCAGTAGATGAGTGTATCTTGCGGACTGAAGATTTAGACTGCAAAGTGTTTGGTACAGAGCATAAAAGTGTGAGAGAAAATACTAATGATTTGTGGTCTGATAGACTCGCATTAGTTATCTCTAGGCTGGCATCATGGACAAACACTAGATCAAGCATGTTCCTGAAAAGGAGCCATTTTGGCAGAGATAGAAGTTGAAGGAGATGACAGCTGGCTTGGGATGTACAGAAGTGGATGCAGGTCATGGTTCCTTTCGTTTCCTGTCATTTCAACATCGATTAGGTGGATCGATGTTGTGTCTGCTTATTTATGTACTGGGTACATTGGTGCTATACAAAGGCTGATGCAATGTTCGTTAATTGCAGCAGATAATCGCGTTTAAAAGTTCAGACCTAGCAGTTTAGATGATGAATATGTATAGTTCATGTTGATAAACTGATCATAACCCATCAAGAGCTAGCCACCTACAAAGGCTAGAGCGTTGGGTATGAATAAGAGATGAGGCATTACTCATTAAAAGTTCACCTGCATTGTAATGCTGACAGCAAATTAAATCTCTCAGTAATTAACAAATTAATTAACCAACAGACATAAAACTTGGCAACATTAGATACAGACAAATGCGTTATAACACTCTTAAAGTTGACCTGAAGGTGGTACTATAGTACAACATTTTGTATATTCCCCCATTCTTCTTTTATGAATTCTTTATATGCATAAAGAATTCATAAAAGAAGAATGGGGGAATATGCAAAATGTTGCATATGTCATTGATCATAGTGAAAGATCAATGATAAATAAGCATTACCCATTAACCAAAATACTGCATAGATCTATCTGTAACTGTAACATTTAAAATACTTTCTAGTTTGCATTAGTACACTGCACATAGTGTGCTCAAAAACAATCATTTAAAGCAAATCTAATATAATATTGTTAGAGTAAGCATGTGAATGACTGCTGTATATCATCTCATTTTAAATTAAATACTACAAAATAAATTAATAAATTAATTACCCTTATTTTGTCTCTTATAGGTAAACTGTCAATTTAATGTCCATCTAATGCGGCAATTAAAGTAAACTCTTAAGAACATATTTATATTTAAATATTCAGGTCGGGCTGATGGTGCTGCTATAGTATAACAATAAAATTTCAGCAATCCTTTCTGTAGATAAGAAAATAATAATAATAATAATAATAATAATAATAATAATAATAATAATAATAATAATAAAAAACAGCGCAGTACAGGGTTCACCTTTTGGACCCGTAATAATTCACATTTTGACTCATATCTGCTAGTGTTACTTATAAAATTCTAGTTTTGTTATATTTACTACAGTATGCCCAGGACTAAAGGACACAAGAGTCCGATTATGCAGTACAGATCTAAAGCTGTAATGTAAAGCATATACATTACTTGTTTTGCCTTATTCTCAAGCATATCTGGGTGTTATATATTCCGATTAATAATATAACAAATATAATATCATATATAAAAAAAGCTTTAAAAAACGCGACGGAGAGTCTCACTGCCCTCTAAAGAATATCTACATCTTCTGCGCTCCCTGCTGAGTGTGACGTCACGCAGTAAGGTAGCGCCTCACGTGGTGTGGTGTCAAAAAAACCCAACACGGAAGTAGTAAGTGAATCTATTCAAGTGTGGAACTATTCAGGTGCAAGGTGTTTGCTCATTTTCCATCATAAACATAGGTAAATATGAAGTTCTTAAAATGTCGTATATTGAGCTTATAATCGTGGACATTGTCTCGATTAAGTGAATTTTCTAAATTTATTTTAGCTACTTCCAGGGATGATTTCTACTATTTCCTGTATGTAGTTTCACGTGTTGGACGTAATCAAACTCATCATCGTTTTGTAGTTTGGACTTGGAGACTAATGTTTAAGACAACAATGCTAATCCATCTTACAATGATATGATCTTTTCCCCGGACGTCCTCTTTGTAAGACCTACAAATGCATCCGGCCGGGATTATAAAATTTCTGTGATTTCATTCAGCCTCAAATATTCTTACATTAGATTTGATTTGCATTTCGCAAACTAGTTACTTTATTCATCCTCCTCCTCCTCCTCAACTCTCTCGATTACTCTATTTCCCTAACTGCTCCATAAATCAAGAGTGGAGGTGGTAGAATATAATGTATGGTGCCTATACAACCTCCGTTCCTGCTCGAAATGTGGAGTAGATTGATTGGTTGTATACGTTATTATGTTGCCCTGCAATTTATAGCAGTGGGGCTGACGGCGTCGCTAATAAACCCAGTTCAAATGAAATCATGATAAAATTAAACGAAATTTGGCGAAATTTGTTTCAATAACATAGACAACCAAATGCCCTATTACCATCACTTATAGATTGATGGTAGCCTGAAGCCCACTATAAATAGAATTCAGGCTCTTTTTATAAGACCTTCACTGGTGAATTGTTAAAAGTTGGTTTTAAATCACAGCAAATCGCAAGCTATTTTAAAGAAAACGTCAATAATGAAACATATGACTGGAACATGGCCTTTCGTTTGACTGAAAGGTATAAAAAGTCAACTGCGAAAAGTACATTTGAAAACTCAACTGACTGGACTGCATCTCTTCACATCATTACTATGCATCAACTTCTAATTGAAGTCAAAATCAAATTAACAATCAGATTTTACATCATACAATTAACTTGTTTATTAAAACGTTACAAATGTCTTAAAGATTTGAAGTGTATGATCACAAATTATGCTACAAACTATCTGACTACTTGGTCAACAACTTACAACGTTAACTTCTAGCGATTAAATTAGAAAGACGAAATTCGTGATATTACAGTCAAGTTGGGAAGCTTCAAACATATGAGATTTTCAGCAATTTCACTGCCGCTCAAAAGTTTAGCACAAAAATAATGCCGTCCTATTTTGTGAGACACCTGTTCACCTCGACGTATTTTAATATCAGGAGGTAATGTCTGAAGATGGGCGATACCACTTTTATGTCGATACGATATTGTTGGTGGATATCTGCGATCCGATGCAAATCTGATGCAGTCACAGTCTTTTTTTTAAAACATAAAATAATGCTTTAAAATGTCTAAATACATGACTGAGATTGTTGTTATGCTTAAGGAAATGCTTGATTTAAATCTGTTTTCCTAACTAAAACAGTGTAATAATTACACACATACACGTATATGCTAAATTAAAAATGGTTTGTTTAGACATATAAATGTGTATTTTTTTCTTATTGATTACATCATAACATTATAAAATTGAAAAACAAATTGATCAATTGAAAATGAAATACTTGAAGTTTGTCATTTCGAACCAATTTGGCCTATAAAATGAGCTGCTTTTGCAGAGAACTACATTTCCCACGATCCTCTGCGCGTCCCCGGTCGCTACAATGAAGCGCTAGGCTGACATTCCCGATGCGATGTAAAATCTATATAAGCTTCATAGTGAGTAAAGCGTTTTGACCGAACTTAGCGTTTTCTTTGATAACAGCTATTCATGCTGCGCTCATTAACACAGAAGGCGTGTGTGTTCGTCACGAAATGTTGGAAAAATGTTTTATGGATTTACTTCTGTTTAGTGATAAATAGTCTAAATCTTTCATGCGAAGGATCGGAATCTTGTCTTGATCTGGCGCCACTAAGCGTTGTGTGTCACTATTAAAGCGTCAAGGTGAAATACAAGCAACGCTGCTGTGAAGTAAATAGATTAAGCAACTTCGATTCTAAAGTGCCTCGACCAATTTTTTACGTATGCGATATTAAGGTTATTGGAACAAAAGTTCAGCTCTGCTTTACGCAGTGCCACTTCCATATAACGGTGGTGTACGCATTTACAGGAGCCAAACCGCTACTTTTAGATAATACGATACTGCTCCAGATGTTTGGGCCACGTTATCAGACCAATGCGATCCATATATTGGATTGGCTACATCTCTAGTAATGTCACACCGCTATCTGCGATGTTTTGAAAGGTTCTTTCATGAAAATTCCTGATCATTAATAAGTCAATTGAGGATTCTTTGGGGAGCGTTAACCTCTGACTCCTTTTCAGTCCAGATGTGTAGATCTTTGTGCAGCACTCCGGGGTAACCTTCCTTCAGGATGTGGGCTGCCAATGGAAAGGCAATTTCTCGGCCGATGCTTGCCGTTGACCAATATCCACTTGTCGCAGAGCAAATACAACATTCCCTTCACCCTCAACATTCGGAAGGGTCATGGCGTCCAGAGAGGTCTGCCGAGTGGGCGACAAAGATGCTGAACTTCCTGGACGCTTTAGCTTTTGAGAAATGTGCCAGCATTACCTAGTCACCACAGAGAGTAAGGAATGGGTCTGGAAAGATGAGGATGCGGCTAAAGCAGGAGACACCGTGCAGGCTTTCGTTTATAGCACCACCACCTACCAACCCGAATGGCTCCAGCATCCGACATTTGACAGTTACGATGCATTTGGGGACCATGGTCTGTGCTATGTGACGCGGGAAGGCAGAGATTGAGGCAAAACACAGATATTGGATCTTAAAAACAATTAGCTGTGAAAATGATCATTCCTTTTGTGCAATTTCATTGTCCCAAATTCATTTAACTATGCACTCAACATTTTTAGACAGTGTTTTCTGGCCGCTTCCAAATAGTGGTTAGTTTATATGGTTGGTAATTTGAGTTTTAACCACTTCTTAGTTTGTTCTGCTAACTTATGATTTAAACTATACATCTATTTGTTTGACTCCAGTGATCACAATAGCCTAGAATCTGATCGATAGTTGTTAGAAATAACATTTGGGTTTGCTTCAGTTACGCTTGGCTTGTAAGTATTGACTGTCATGGACAAAACTTATAATTCATGTGTTGAAATTTTCTACTGGCAGGATGTAATTTTCCATCTTAAGCAACTTCACCCTCATAAAAAACCTGTAACATTATTATTATGTAGCAAATTCAGAGTTTCCTTGGATAAACTCTAAGTGGAGTAAGTGTAACCTCATCGCATTGAGATGTAGTGATTCAGTAAAATTCAGTATTTTTATAAATAAAGAAGTTTGTGGATAATACAATCTATAATTTGTATAATATGGAAGTGAATGGGTCAAGCTCTAATTAGTCTTTCAAATTACAAACCATACTTCTAAACAATATTTATGATATTTAAGTGACATCATATGACATGTAATGCACTGGATTTCTGTGTAATATATTTGAAGATTTCATAGATTCCATATTTAGTAAATTCTCACCAAAGCACAAATAAGTAAATTGTTTATTTATTAACTGACATTGTCATATTTCAATTTAACCATATTAATTTCCAACACCGAAAAAAGGACCCATATAAATTCAAGATGACATCTGTTGATAATCTGCAGGAAAGAGGTTGGAATAGGTATCGAGTGAATAAATACATATATAAGACAAAATGCAGTAAAAGCCATACAAAATGCAAAACACAACTGCACCATATGCCTCAGTGAGTTTCTCTGCATAGCAGCTCACAAAATGCTGTGGTGTAGCAACAACAGCATACCCCATTCCAAGTCAAGCACTTGGGCATCTAGCAGCTGTGTCGGCCTCTTTAGGTGCCAATGGTGCTGAAGATTTCAGCAGCTGTGACGACTTATACATGTAACCTTTCCTCCTGCTTGTCCAGCAACACCAGATTGAATGAGTTCTGAGAGAGTTGCAGCAAATACACATTCAAACAAGTCTTTCACCAACCAGGCCAGTACTTACATGAAGTAAGGCAGATTCTGTACCATACAGATCATTTCGACTGTTTTTCCAACAAATTTGTCTTATTATCTGTTGACCCATTGTCTTGGTATATTACAAGTGGTTTCTCCTCAGCACAAATGTCACTTTTAATGACTCCTACAGCTTCAAAATAATTCAACCCCTTAACGACAAGGATCTTTAGTATGGTAAACCACTTTTTGCTGTTATGACCTGCTGCAAACGTGATGTAGCCAGACACCAGCTTTGGCAATTCTTCTGAGAATCTTAGCCCATTCCTCGCGGTCAGTAGCCTCAACGTCTTGTGCTTTCGGTGTAAATCACAGGTTTGGCATAGACACCTTCAGCATTTAGTGTGTATACTGGCAAACTGACTCAGTGCCTGCTGTCACCAAGTCATCACTGCAGGTTTTTGCAGTCCTCAAGGGTTTTTGGTACCTGCCTTTTAGAAATCTGTGAGTAGCTTTATTATAACCTCTTCTTTATACCATGTCCAGTGTATCACGTTTCCTATACCGCTTTAAGCTTTAGCAATTATCTCTAGGAACATTCAATGCCTTTGTATATTTTATTATCCTTTTCCTTGTTTGTGCAGTCTCTTCTCCCCTGGGCTTTTTGATTATTCTTTTCACTTAGTATGTTTCTACCATGTGAGTGGCTTTTATGATTATACTCTAGCCAGTCTAGTTATTTGATGAGTTCTACAAGCTCACACATTTGATGCAACTCATGAGTTGTTGGGCTGTTTAAATCAAATAAAACTAGTTGGGAAGCAATTTTTCTAGAATGAAACTTTGTTAGGGTATTTCACTAAACTAGTGCATGCTCTGCTTGTGTTTCTACGAAATGCTTGTGTGATCCACAGCATTTTACTTAGACTAGTAGAAATTTGTTTTAGATATTTTTCAAGTTAAAAGTCAGTTGGTTAACAGACTTTTCTTTAATGTTTTTAAAAGAACTTTTCGAGCTAATCAGTTAATTGATGAAAAAAAATCTAGAATACTCAGTGCAAAAATAGATAGCTGCAGCCCTATGACAACTGCGTTGATGGCAATCATCAATATGCTGTAAAATCTACATGATGTGACACAGAAGCCAAACTCAGAATTGATGGCAATCTGCGTAATAAGTTAGCATACATAAACTTCAGTGCATTCCTTTTGTGGTTAACTATGTTGAATTAAGTTTAAAGTCACATTCATTTCTGATAGGCCACATAGGCTGAAATTATTATTTCTGAAGTGTTGCAGGCCCTTCTCCAAAATCCAAATCCGTTGGGATTGGATCCTATGGACGTCTACTGACTTTAGCAGCACAATATGAACTAATTTCAGCTTAATATTGCTGAAGATGCAAGTGGCTAACAACAACCTGGGATTCGAAATATCCATGGACTATTTTACATGTCTTTGCTCTTTAAATAACTAACAATTCATCTTGATCTATTGCTTGTTGTACATTAAATGTTACGTGTGATTAGCCAGAGGAGGATGGGGTCCCCTCAGTCTTGGTTCTCTCAGATTCTTCCTACTAAATTTTCCTTGCCACCTATGCTTCTCAGGCTTGTACAGTTTGGGCAGGTTATATGTAAATGCTTTGTGACAATGACTTTGTTTATTGGCACCTATAAATAAATTGAATTGAATTTACCTTTTATGATTTGTTGTTCCTATAGCCCTTATTCTACATTTTTCTTTGCAGAATTTCAAACTTTATTTTTAAGTTATCTCGAAGGACAGAGCCATGATGTGAAACCTGAAATTTTCCATAATTGCCCTCTCTAATCTGGTCATAGTCTTGATTTAGTCCTATCACTAGGTGTCAATGTCGACAATGTAACTGTACCGCCCCAGATGAAAATTGGTCCGACCATAGGTTTAATTTCGCCATAGTCATGATGATATCTTTTTGTCTCCTTCAGTACCAAGCATACAATTACAGATCCCATTTAACTTGAGTGCGCTAGAGATTATTTAGCATTTACACTCCATCTTAGATAATACTGCTTCATTAAAAAGGAGGTTTTGATTTTACAAGTGGAAGTACATTAGCTCAACTGTGGAGGTCAAATATAAATAACTAGTAGTCCTCCAACATGGCAGACAAATCAATATGATCTAGATTAAAAAAAAAAGAGCAGTCCGGGATGCATTTCACTGCGTGTTGTATTTTATAATATAACTATGCATGTGACCAAATAAAATCTTGATATGTCTATTCTGATGTCCATTCTTTATTGTGAGTTACTGTGTATCTTAAAGGAGCTATATGTAAGAAATGTATGTCACGTAATCATAACATTAACTTAATACTATTTAAGTCATGTTAATTTGAAATACTGATCTCACTGACAAAATTAGTAGAGCCAGAATATTCACATTTTAAATGTGTTGCAGCCATAAATCATGTTTTATGTTTCACCCACCTGCTATCGTGACATTTACGGCATCAGGGTGCATTTCCTGGCGTGGTGCTAACTATGTTCGTTGTGATCTTAGATTGTAGCCCATGTGCGGTGGTCAACAAACAGAACTGAATTGTTTGAAAACAAAAAGCAATTTGACTTGTGATAATAAAAATTAGCATCATGTTATGCTGAACAGTGTGGTAACAGTGCAAATGTTATAGCATGCTAGTTATGGCAATATGAAATGTGTAACATTAGATACTAGACTGGCCAAATATGAGGATCCGACAACTTATATGACAACTTCGAGAGTGGAGAGAAGGGGGGAGGGGAAACAATGTACTAGTATTTGAATTTGACTGCAATACAGTTTGTACAATCACATATAGCTCCTTTAAAGTTTGATGTCTGTCAGCCTACAGTGAAACACAGTGACCATAAGAGGTATAACTCTAAATCTAAAGAAAGTAAAACCGTTTGGTGCTCTAAAGTAATCTTAATGCCTAAAAAACCCTGTTTTGCTGACCATAGAAGAATAGGTTTTAACTAAAGGATGCACAATACCATTTTGAGACAGTGCGATGTGCGATGTTATTTTTAGGTACTCACTGATGCAGTGATATAATGTGGGTCTGTTGCTAATAACAATAATAATATGGTAGGATTTTTAAAGAATTTTAATTTTTTTACCTATATGAATTACCGTATTTCCCCAACGATAAGCTGCCTCATTCTTTAAGCAGAAAATGCTCATTTATGTTTTTAAAAGCTTTCTAAGATAAGCTGCCGCGCATGTTATTAGCAGTATGGCGTTACTGGGTGCAATCTGAAGTAAAACATCTCGTAATTTGCAAGCCCTGAGCCTTGCAACTCTATAGTGACTTTCTGCTGCTCTGTCTGGCGGCGGCGAAGTGCGACGTGCAGTGAAATATAGCGAATGGGTTTATTTTGGCGTGGAACAGTAGCAAACCAAGCATATATTTCCTAAAGCAAAAACCTTCCTCCACCTACAAGCTACCAACGCTTTAAGCAACGTCTGCAATATCCAAGGCGATACTGGTGTGGCGTTAATGCGACATCAGCGACAGCAAAACAGCACAGTTCTGAAAATCGAGAACAGCGATGACATTTTACGATCTCTGATTTGAAGAGTTTGAAGAAAGATAAACCCTATGTAATTTTGCATTTTAGTGTTGTAATTTTTATGCGGAAAATTTACATGTAGACAGATGACTGACATTGCTGTACTGCGGTATACACTAGGATGTAATGTAATGTAGCAAAGTCCTGAAAAAAGGTCATTTAACTTGTTACTGCTTGAAGACTGGTATTGGTGTCCTAGTTTACTGCCTTTGAAACTTCTACCATTGGGCCCTAGTGATGCCATAACATAAAATGTACTGGTAGAGAACCTCTATAACACAGAAATCAAGAGATAAAATTAGCATGTAAATATAAATATGCAAAATATACCTGTTTGGAGTGCTAGTCCGAGTTGATAAATGGGTGCCTAATCTGAGCTATCAGTGATGGTCTTTCCATTTAATCCTGATCATGTCTCAGGTCTAGGCACAGTGTGCATGCTAGTAACACAAACATGACTTTTCATTTAAAAAAGCATTTAATTATTTCTTACTGTTTGAATCTGTTTAGATCGGACTGACCAAGTACTGAGAGAAATGTCTGATCTGTATTGCAATTAATTTGCAATCAGTTTGAAAATCAGTTTGAACAATCAGTTATCTATAAGGATTGTGGTGGGGAACAAAAGTTTTTACCTGTAAATTAGAGATCTGGAATCTGTAGTAATATTTGGCAGAAGTGGTCAAGAAGTTCGGCAGCAGACTGCAGCCCAACATCTATGTTCATAGCTGTGATTCATACAAAAAGATTACAATGCACGCAGTATACATATAAAATTGCACTTTGGCAAAATTTTTAAAGAAACAAAAATATAGAATATATGACAATATACCAATTCTGGTCTTGAGTTGCCTTCTGAACTGCACATAAAGTTTTATCCTACTCTTTGTAATTTGTTTATAAAAAGTGTGTTGGTAACATGGTTCTCCAGCACCAGCCTTCTTGACGAATCTTTGTGTGGATTCTGGTGAGAAAGTATTCAATTCATTAACATTTTATTTACAACAGACAATGATACAAAGCGCTTTACATACAAATCTGTTTTACTATTATTTACAACGTTTTACTATTATTTGCTGCAATTTCACTTTCTAGCGAGCATTCGAAACATATGATAACATGTAGAAGGAACATAACTGGGCTCCAAGGTCTGGAAAAACGCAGCAACTAAGCCAAAACAACACCCATAAATCAAATCTGAATCTGATATAGCTTTAAAACAGTTATATACTGTGATGCATGTGAACTTCCTTCAAAGGTAATTGGTGTGGTGCATGGACAGGGGTGTGGTTATCATCATATATCATATAAAGCTGTATATAATCTTTTGGACTTAACTTCTGCAAATGATCCTACCTGATGAATATACAAAATGGCAAAAATGCTGATAAAAAGTTCCTGTGGTGTCTTTTTTGTCTTTGGTCAGCATCTGTCTAGTGTATCGGTGTCTTTGAACATTTGTTTATCTGGTTATCAGAATCATGAGCGTATTTAAACACTTCCAGTCAAAGAACAAAGGCGCTCAACGACTGATTGTTGCAAAACATTTGACGGCTTTGATCTAAATCACATATTCTTAATGGGGAGAAAAAAGATAGATTTTCATAATGGCGAAAAGACCGCGTGCTCTTCCAGTGCATCATTTGAATAAGTCCAATTGGTGACTGCGAACCGGCAGCAGCGGCTAAAAAATGGACAGGACTCTGAACTAGTGCATATAAAAATGTACATATAATATGGACAAATATAAAATAACATTAGACTGTGCTTGGGGTAAGTTAAGAAATTAAAGCCAAGAACATGATTAAAACAGGAAGATCAAGATTGGGTTTCACTCTGGCGTAAGAGCCTTAGGAGGAGAGACAGAATGTGCTAGAGGGGGGTTGTTTGGGCTCACTCTCATGCAATCTTTGAGGTTGTGTGAGACTGACCCCGCTGCAAAGAAAATAAAAAGACCATATATTTGTGTCATCCTCAACTTTGACACCGCAATAGGCCATGCATTTCAGTTGGAACAAAGTTTCAAGTGCAAAAACTGTAGGGGGAGTAGAGGTCAGAAAAGTGAGTGGAAAAAAAATCTGACAACACCAATTCATCATAATCACAGAATTAAAACATTGTGTGTTAATTTACCATCCAATCACATAGGAAAACTAATTTGCTTCGTCTGACCTCTCTGAATCAAGATTCATTCATTGATTCATTATACTGTTACTGTGAATCCCAACTGAGAGCTCTGTGTATTTTATTGGTGTGAGCATACACATCTTCCTTATTTTCAGATGCTGCTTCAGCTCTCAGTGTGACCAGATGGTCGGCAGGGGAATAGACAGGAGAGACTCCAAAAGTGTTTCAACAAACTATTTTTATTTTATTTATTTATTTATTTATTTATTTTCTGCTTTTCTTAAAAAATATACAAAGTTTGCAAGGCTATGTCTGCCAGACCTGGTATTCAGCTTTACACTCCTGGCATATTACCATTCATCCCTTCCTCTACTGTACCACTTTTCAGACGCTCATTTGGGCACAATTCAGTATCTAAAATAAAACATTTCTGTAAAATAATAAACCTGAGGCGATACAAAACAAACCATAACAAAAAGCTATTTTCACTCCATCCCGTGCTTTAAGTGCCGTTAAAAATACAGCAAAAGTAATTAACTCAAAATACCCATGACCAGTGGTTTTCACCACATACTGCAACTCTTCTATTTACCCCAAAGGTGCTCCTTAGTTTCCTACCAGACCAGCCAAGTCCCATAAGCAGAACAGTGGTAAGTAATGTAATAACAGACAAATTATTAGCATCATACTGCAAGCCTGTAGCAAATAAAGCTTCCCCTGCCCTATGTGCTGCCCTAGCATCATGGCTCACTCTGTGACACTCGGAATATGTTAAAATAACCAAAGCCACTTCATTCTGGCTCTTTTCACAGTTGAAAGAGATCTCATATAACAACTATTAACAACAATAAATATTATATATTAATTAACAGTAATGCATTTCACTCAGACACTAGCATTAGATGGAATGCTAATGGTAATACTATCTGTCTAAACTATACATTTCATTTAGATCACTAACTCTCTGGCAGCATCACTAATTTGTTTCTGGTTTGAGCCTTTTGCTGCACCATTGCCAGTGCAGTATATGGTAAAAAGTTACTGAGACCTCTATTACAGGCTTTTGTTTTGAGCCTGTCGCGCAACATTTACCTGGCTGAATAATCAAGTCTTCTACTTTTACCAGAGCATGTTTCCGTGCCTTCACTTGAATGTATACTTTAGCCATCTCTGGTAAAACAAGAACCTAAATGCCTTTAAATAAATAAATAAACTTGTTACTCATGAACACTGATGGGAATGTGGTGTACTAACGGGTAATCTAATTTGTGCGGTATCCATAAACTTCCAACAGTTACTGACAGTAAAATGTAGTGCGTTACTATAATTAAGCTCATTGAAGTTGCGTTCAGTGTTTTTTTTCTTTTCTTTGGTGGTGTGAAACCCACACACTTGAAACACTCAACCGACCAAGAGACACACACACAGCAATGGCAGAATAGAATCAGGTTGAAATGCAGACGTACTTTTCCTCACTGAGGTAATGCTTCTCTAAAACTAGGGACTAAGAACGCCGGTGTTGATAGCAGCCCAAACCCAGGTACGCGAGCTCCGTTAAAAGAGGAGGAGACAGAGCCTCGCCGTCCAAGCAATCTAAGTTGTTTGGAGTTGTGTGACAGTTTAATTTATTTCATTTATTTGGTACTTCAAAATATCTTACCTTTTAAAAGCGGAATAAACTCATACCTAGGCTCATAAAAGTCAACCAATAATGACTTTAACTCAGCTCAGAGACAATAGATATGAACTAAACAAACTCAACCAAAATCTGACCTAGCACACATGGTCTGGAAGGAAGAATTTAATAAATATTTGAAGAAACCAAATAATTTAAACTACAAGCAATACCAAACCACATTTCGCTTCAACCAAAAACCCCTTGACGATGCTGAGCGCGGTAGCATTGTGGTTTGGGTTCAGGATTTACACCTCCTCATCAGATCACCATTTGCCGAACCGAAATAACCGTCTAACGCCGGTAACTTTCAAAGACAAAGTGCGTTCGATGACTTGTACGGCAACACAGTGCTAACCAAGCAATGCATTTATTCTGGTATTGGCGCGGCCGCCGTGGTTGGAATTTTTTTGTTAATCTTCGGTGGTAACAAAACATCACCATCGTCTGCGTCGCCAGTACCAAGGGCAGCGAGCAGAACACCAAAGACGAATCCTGCTGGCAAACTGACTGCCTGCACAAGTTGGGAACCATCTCCGGTAACTGACCTGGCTTTGGTCTTATTATTTCAAAAGTTGAGGACACGCATGATGTGTGTAGCGTTTTCTATCTAGGAAGTTCCAGTCGTTACTGTATCCAAATGAAAAAAGGCCTCCAATAACATTTTATGAATGATCATCTCCTCTGGACTTTCTTACCTTAAGAGATTAAGTGGATTTTTTGTTTATCTGTTTGTTTTGTTTTATGTGTTATATGCCATATGTGCTCTCTGGTGTTCACTGTCACGTTTCTATACAAATGTTCTTTTCAAAATGGCTGTGGGCTAAAAAAAGATATCAGCTACAGAAAAAATGTGAAGCAATGAGAGCTGGTTTTCAGACAATTAACCTGCTAAGATTAAGTAAAAATAAATACAATTAATAATACAATAAAATATAACTGCAAGCAGTGATTATAGAGGCATGGTTTTTATGACTTTATCAGATTTTGATGAATTGGAGGTGTACAGATGTCTATAAGGTCGTCTTGACCCAGGAGTAAGATAGTGTAAGGTTTTTTGAATAAGACTCACAGTTCAAGGATTATCAAAACCAAAACATAAAATAGCTTATTAAACGCCTGTATTGGAGTTATTGCAATGTTTTTGCCTGAGTAGTGGAATGAAGGTTGTGACCTTACAGCAGAATTTAAAACTGTAGTTAGGCAAAATATAAAATAACATTATCTTACCATACCAAATAGCTGGTAGCACAATTTTTACCTGGTAGAGGTAGGGTCGGATCTCTCTTTGAATTCAAAGCTGCTTAGCCCACCAAGTGAATTTCTATGACACTCGGTGTGTGAGTATTTGATCTCATGGCAAACCTTGTTATTACATATTACTGAAAAAATAGAAGACCTAAATTAAAATGTGCTCAATAATAATTAAAAAAAGGAAATGTCTTGTATTCAAATGATACCAGTTGCATGCAGATTGGACAAAAATCAGGGAGGTTCAAAAGATGGGTTTCATTTTATGCAAATTACCGAAAAAATCCAAATATAGCGAAATAGTTGCTGGGGTTGAAAAGAATGCATCTTAAACCAAGGAATAGATGATATAAGAGGTACAGAATAAAGACTGGGTTCAACATATATATTTTTTTGGAAAAATATAAAATAAGCTTATTTTGGTGTGCTTTTACCTGAGTAATTAGATGCAGGGTACGGACCTACCTGCCAAATTTCAAGCTGTAGGTCTTGCAGTTTTTTTACCTGCATGCATTTTAGGCAGAAAAACCCAAAAATAAAACAAAAAAATCAGCACAATAACAACAGGGTACCACACAGTGTTCCACTGCATGGCCCCCTAAATATAATAAATAAAATTCAATCTTCTACTCTTGTTTACAGCCCTTCTGGACTTTGGCTGGACAGTGCCCCCTCAAACTCTGCTGAGCGGCCAGCAGATGTCACCATTTCAGTTAGTTTAGTGTATTCAGTTCTGTCTCGTGCCCCCTGTCTGTCTTGTCTTTGACCCACCTTCCCACTGTGTCACATTGGTTAGCTAGTATTCAGTAGTTATCGCACCTGTGTTGCTTATGTTTCTATGGGTTATCCTTCATTTAGTTAATTTTTGCTTGTTTTCTAGTTTGTTTCCACATTGGTTAATTAATCCTGTTCCTCATTTATGTTCCCCTATATAGGTTTGGTTTCTCACATTGTTGTCACTCCTTTGTTGAAGGAGTTTTTGTTTGTGGCCCTCGTGCCCTTTTTATATTCCAGTTTTTCAATAAAGGCTTGCAACAGTACCTCGCCTTTAAATACATGCTGACAAGGGGTCGTGACAACCAACACAGTTAATTCCCTAAATGAACCTTAATAGTGGTGTCAATTGATTGTGGTG
Source organism: Distichodus sexfasciatus (assembly GCA_032718565.1). Taxonomy (NCBI): domain Eukaryota; kingdom Metazoa; phylum Chordata; class Actinopteri; order Characiformes; family Distichodontidae; genus Distichodus; species Distichodus sexfasciatus. The sequence goes on from JAVGVS010000843.1 coordinate 66,066, forward strand.
TGTAGTAAAAGCGATTATTTGTTTCTGGGCAGATGGTTGGGCCTATATAAATGTTCAACATTTTTATTACTTGAGCCATGGAAACTGAAATTGTTTCAATCACTATAACCTATTTTGAGGATACATTGGCACTGTGTGTGTCCAAAAACCAAATAGGCTAGAGGCTGGTGAAATTTTAATAAGCTTTTATTTGCTGATACTTGTTTGAAGCAATTTGTTGGGTCAAACACTACTGTCAGTACTTTTTTGGATGATTTTCTTAAGATAAATAGTTCTTGGCCTTCTAGCAAAACACGCTAGACTTTCTATTAGTCTGTTGAACAGTACTGTCAGCCTTAATGTAGGAAAAAGGATGTCTGAAAAATCGAGTGGACACAGGCTGTCAGCAACTCCTCTCCTTGCAGATTAAGCTTTATTTATCTAGGCTAAAATCCCCCCACTTCCTATCTTATGTATTTGAAAAAAAATGTAGCCTGCAGTTAAGAGTTGTTTTAAGATTAAATCTGCCCTGTTCCGTAAACCAAAGGAGAATGTCTATTTCGTCTGCCACGAAAAATGCCAACACTGCATGCTTGGCCACTGCAGACCTCACGCATTAAAAGCAGTAAAAGTTGCCTGACTTCACAGCAGTCAGTTTATTCTCCACCCCTGCAGCCGCCAGCAGATCTCGTTCTATGTCACGTCAGCTGCAGACAGATGTCGAACGCACCCAAATACACGTGCTTAAATTATGAGTGATGCAAATGATAATATCTAAAGTAAACTAATGGAGGTGCAGAGGTGGTAAAAGGGCTGATATTACCCTGTGTGGCAACTAAAAGAGTTTATATTATAGGCTCAATATACAATATATAGATATATCATCTATCTGTTTATATCTTTCTATATTTTATATTCTACGCACCATGGGGGGAGGGGCTGGGTGAAACAGCATTTCAATACACTGTATACTATGTAAATTCTTGTAGTGACAATAAATCCCTCTTGAACTCTTGAACCATTGGTGTGAAAAAGTGTTTCCCCCCTTCCTGATTTCTCATTTTTTTCCATGTGTGTCACACTTAAATGTGTCAGATCATCAGACAAATGTTAATATTAGTCAAAGACAACACAAGTAAACACAAAATGTGTTTTTTAAGCGAAGGATTTTATTATTAAGGGAGAAAAATAATCCAAACATACATGGCCTGCAGCAGGACAATGATCCAAAACACACCAGCAATTCCACCTCTGATTGGCTGAAGAAAAACAAAATGAAGCCTTTGGAGTGGCCTAGTCAAGTCCTGACCTGAATCTTACTGAGATGCTGTGGCATGACCTTAAAAAAATGGTTCATGCTCAAAAACGCTCCAATGTGGCTGAACTACAACAATTCTGCATATATGAGTGGGCCAAAATTCCTCCACAGTGCTGTAAAAGACTCATCAAGACACCAAGACTCATCATCGCAAACGCTTGATTGCAGTTGTTGCTGCTAAGGGTGTGTAACAACCAGCAGGTGAACCGACAGAACCAGGTTGCAGGCACAGGGGTAGATTGACAAAAACCAAGAGTTTATTCAGGCAGAGGTCAGAACCAAAAAACACAGTCCACGGAGCAAACAAATTCAAATTGCCAGAAGCAGAGGGGTAATCCAGAAACCGAAAGCAAGGGTCAAAAGTAAGGCAGGCAAACACAAAGAACACTTGGTATGTCACAATAGGCATAACAATACTTCGCAGAGAATGGGTGTAAACGAAAGTTCTTAAGTACAGGTGACATGGATGTGATTGGTTAAAATTCTCGTGATGCTGATCTGGTAGTCTGGGGTAATTGTGAAGGTCTGGAACTGGAGTCCTGGTTAGATGGCCTTTCTGATGAGGTGGACTCCTCCCTCGGTCTGGGCTGGGATCTTACAGTGCTCACCTCTCCACAGGCGGCTCCAGACGGCCAAGGCAGGCATGGGGGGGATGACCCCGAGGGCGGGGACCAGGACGATCTGGATGTTGGACGTGGAAGTCCTCAAGCAGGCCGGGGTCCAAGATGTCTTTGGCCGCCACCCAAGACTGCTCCTCCGGTCCGTATCCCTCCCAGTCCATCAGGTACTCAAGAGTGCCTCGTCCGTTTTCTGAATCAGGACATGCCTTTTCTCTAAAAACCTTTGCCATTTCATACTGTCTCTCATCATATTATTCATGATTATTTATACTGTCTGCCATTTTTCGCTGTCCATATTACATACTCCTCCTCTGTTTGCCACTTACTATATAACAATTGCACAGTTGCACTCAGCACTTTAAATAGTCACACTGCATCTGTCTTATGTATATAAGAACAGTTATTTATGTATTTGTACCTTTTCCTTGTCTCCTTTTCATTCCAGTTTGTACTGTGACTTTATTTCATTTCATTTCTTTTTAAATTTTATTTTAATTTAGATTGTATATTGTTTTTAAATGTATAATTTTTTTAATTTTAATTTTAATAATGCCCAATTGCAGTCAGGAGTGTTTCGGGATACATTTCACTGCATTTTGTACTTGTATAACTTGCATGTGACAAATAAAGAATCTTGAATCTTGAATTCATTGGGTGGAAAACCTCATTTATTGCACTCATTGATAAAAGAAACATCTCACCTGCTGACAAACTGTACTACTTAAAAAATACGTAGGCGGTCCACCTTAACAAACGCTTGAGGGAATCTTCTACAGAAACGACGGGGAAACATACAAAGATGCATGGGAATGCCTCAATCACAGGTATGGACATCCAATTGTTGTACAGAAAGCATTCAGAGAGCGGCTGACAATATGGCCAAAGAGCCACACAAATGACTCTACAGGATTCAGGGCATTTGCTGATTTCATTCAAACTTGTCATGAGGCTATGCCCCACATCGAAGGCTTTAACATTCTCAATGATTGTGAAAAGAAACCAAAAACTCAAAAGTTACCAAACTGGGCAACTGCAAAATGGAATCGTCAAGCTACTCGATTTATAAAGGAAAGTGGGAAGTTTCCAAGTTTAAAGGATTTTGCCGAGTTCATGTCTTCTGAAGTGGAGATCGCGTGCAACCCTATCACGTAATTTCAGGCTCTCCACTCTGCAAACTTCACCACAGTCACTGGTAAAGGCTGCCACAAGGGAAAAAGGCCCTCCTCTAGTGTTCTCCATATGCAGACAATAACTGAGATTGAACCCACAAGACAAGGTGATGTGTTTTAAGAGTATTTAAGAAGAGGATAACTTAAACATGCAATGTCTTTAAGTTGTCATGGTGTAAATAAATGTGGTGGGCTTGGCATAGTACTGCAATGCCACACACTGAGTGTCATAGAATTCTGGCTCTTGGTAGGCTACAGCTTTGAAATTTGGCAGGTAGGTCTGGTACCCCTCCCACTGCTTGGCCAAAAAATTGCACCACTCTGCCAGTTGGTGGCACTATAATAAGCGATTTTGTGTTTTACCTAATAAGTTTTGAACCATAGCACCCTAGATAAAAGGATGAAATGTGTCATATTTCAACGTCTGTCCACTTTGATTCATCAAAAACTGATAAAGCTGCAAACTGCATGGCCCCCGTAATCACTGCTTGCAGTTATACTATTTTTTATGTTTTTATTTTTTTCAAAACAATCCCAAAACAGCCGTAAATAGATGGAATGAATACCTTAAGTGACACATAAGTGAAAAAAAAAGTTTTATAGCTTGGTTCCTGAGAAATCTCAAATGGCACATATGGTGCCAAAATGTACCCAAAGGTGCCCAAATGGATAATTTAGAGGGTTCGCCTAGAAATGTCTCTACTAATATCTCTCCTAATATCTCCCTGTTTACTTTTTTAGCAATACTGTTGGTGCAATTGACAGTCAAGATGTTGGACTATGGATTGTTTGAGGTTTTTGGCTACCAAAGCTCATTGCAGAGGAATAATCACTCTGAATATGTATTTTTTAGGCAAACTAGATTTTTTTGTCATGTTCTGATGTGTTCCATCTTCCATTATTCTGAAACAGTAACATGTATGGTCATCCCAACATTCCACAGTAATCTCACAAGTGTTACCTTTACAATTACAGCAAAAGCATAAAAATAGACATTGTGGTTGCTGAGATATACACATTTTATTTTGGGTACCTTTTTAGAGCAAAAATCTGTAAAACAGGCTCAGGGCTTAAGAGGTTAAGGAGAGACCCCTCTTACTGGACAATAAGCAAATGGCCACTGTGAGGCTTCAAAGCCTCAAAAACTGTCGAAAGACCAAAGGTACAAGGAACAGTATGTAAGGTTTATGAGTGAAATCATAGAAAAGGGTGATGCAGAGGAAGTGCACAGTGAAGCAAAAGAAGGAGGAAAGTGGTATAGACTATTTAAGATTTCTATGGTGGAAAAATGGCACACTGAACACTGAGCCCCAAGAGTTTCGAATGAAAGGGCACCTTTTCAGCACCACGTCCTCGCCAGGGTGTGCAAACTACGGACTTAAGCATCTTGCTAAAGAAAACGAGTCACAGTTTCCCCTTGCATGTCAGTTCATCATGAAGGATTTCTATGTGGACGATGAGGTGACAAGCACTGCAAGCAGCAAGGAAGCTATTCAGCTTGCACAGGAGGCTCAGACACTTTGTGCATCTGGTGGCCTCAGACTACACAAGTTTGTAATTAACGATAAAACTGTGTTAGAAAGCCTTCCAGTATCTGAACCTGTCATCCCAAAGAAAGCATGTGACCTGGCATTTAATGGCTCCAAACCTGAAAGCGCGCTAGGCATTCACTGGCACATTGACTCAGACACCCTCAGGTGTCGTTTCTGCCCCAACGATCAACCTGCTACAAGGCGCGGCATTCTATCTATGGTTGCATCTCTTTACGACCCATTGGGATTCATCTCCCCTTTTGTACTCATAGGCAAAAGAGTGCTTCAAGAGACATGCAAACAAGGCACAGGCTGGGATGATCCGCTTCCCAGTGAATTAAGGCTGATGTGGGATAACTGTAATAGTGACTTAGAGAACGTAGAGAAAATCATGATACCACGCTGTTATGTCCCTAGATACTTTGGACAATTTGTAAAAACAGAGTTGCATCATTTTTCTGACGCAAGCTTATATTGCTATGGTCAGTGTTCTTATTTAAGACACGTATACAAAGATGATAAAGTGCATTGTGCTTTAGTTACAGAAAAGGCCAGAGTTGCTCCCATTAAGGTAATAACACAGAGACTCAAACTGACAGCTGCTGTTACTGTCAGTAACATGTTAAAGGATGAGCTTGGATTGACACGGATAGATGAGTATTTCTGGACAGACTCTAAGGTAGTTTTAGGGTATATTAATAATGAAGCAAGACGTTTTCACACCTTTGTCTCCAACAGATGTCCCTTCTGAGCAAAATCCTGTGAACATTGCCTCCAGGGCTTCAAATGCAAGTGAGCTCTTCATGTCGGACTGGTTCAAATGGCAACAGTTTCTATGGGAATGGGAAATACCTCCACCTGCAGACATCGACATGAACGTATCACTCGGAGATCCAGAGGTTAAGAAGGTACATGCACTGAACACGCTCAAAACAGAGAAGAAAGGTTTATCAGACAAGTTAACAAAAGTTTTCCTCATGGTACAAAGCCACTCAAGCCATAGCTCGACTCATTCGCTGTGCCAAGAGAGATAAAACAACAGGCCACAGTACAGTACAAGAAAGACAAAATGCACAATGTGTTATCCTAAAGAACATACAAGCAAGTGAATATGCAGAGGAGATAAAGCTGCTCAAGAATGGAAAGCCACTTCCTCTCAAAAGCAAACTATTTCAAATGGACACTTTTTTTTGAAAGTGATGGACTCCTTAAGGTGGGAGGAAGACTCAGAAATGCCTCATTGTCCTCCACACTGAAACACCCAGTGATAGTTCCAAAAGGTCACCATGTCACTCTACTAATAATAAGTCATTTCCACAGTAAGGTGCAGCACCAAGGGAAAGGGTTGACAATCAGTGAGATCAGATTAAGTGGATTTTGGATTCCCGGCATCAACAAAGCCGTGGCACACTTTATACACCAATGTGTGAAGTGTCGCAGACTCAGAAGAGGCACAGAGGATCAGAAAATGTCTGATCTCCCAATGCAGCGTTTAGATCCAGCTCCACCATTTACATTAAGTGGAATGGACTGTTTTGATCCCTTTCTAACTAAGCAAGCTCGCAGAGTGCACAAACGTTATGGACTTCTTTTTACATGCCTTTGCTGCAGAGCAGTGCACATAGAAATGTTGGACGATATGACTACCTTCATCAATGCGTTCTGCTGTTTTATAGCCATAAGAGGAGTTGTCAATGAGATAACATGCGATCAAGGAAGTAACTTTGTCGGAGCTAAAAACAAACTACAGGAAGCTTTAAAACAAGTGGACTCTAACTGCATTACCACATTTCTTGCTGAGAAACAGTGTGACTTCAAAATGCACACTCCTCATTCAAGCCATACAGGAGGTGTATGGAAAAGGCAAATCAGGACAATTCAAAACATTCTGTGCTCAACAGTTTCACTTTCATCAGGCAGAATGGACAACACTTCATTAAGGACATTCTTTTATGAGGCAATGGCAATTGTCAACAGCAGGCCTCTTACACTGGACAACCTAAGTGACCCAAACAGCCAAGAGCCTTTGATGCCAAATCACCTGCTTACCATGAAGTTAGAGACAGCCCTGCCCCCTCCAGGTAAATTCATCAAAGAGGACATTTATGCACATAAAAGATGGCAGCAGGTGCAGTATTTGTATTTGGTCGCATTGGAAAAGGGATTATTATCCAACATTGCAACAAGACAGAAATGGCACACTCCAAGGAGAAACTTGAGAGTTGGAGATGTTGTCATGGAGAAGACTGAAGACTCACCCTGTAAGTCTCTGAGATTGGCATGTGTAATGGACACAGTAATTGACAAAGACGGACTCGTAAGAAGGGTAAAAATTCGCTTTGGAGAAAAGAAGATTGAGAAAGAACAATGTTCCAGGAAACCTTCCGTAGTGGAACGCCCAGTGCAGAAACTGGTTTTGCTATTACCACGTTAACCACGTTCTACAGTTTAAGGTTCATTCTTTTTTATGAACTATGTGTTCTTATGCAGTTAATGGTTACAGATCATTTCATTAGGAAATCATTATCACTCTACTTGGTTCTCAATTAAGTTCTAATGATTTGGTGGGAATGTAAATGACCTTACTGATATTTTCCTTAGTGTAAATTGGTTCATAAGTGCTTATTATTCTGTTGCGGTTTGGTCGCAGCTAATGCTTTTATTTTGAAAAGTACTGAGCGAAAAGGGTGTCATAAATCCGTAATAATAACGTAAACCATATAGCAGCAGCACCACCAGTTCCAAGGTACAGACAGGCATGCTCAACGGTTAAGAAACAGGAATGGGTGTAAATCGCTCCTTAGCAGTCACAAATGGCTCCTTAGCACCTGGTTGATGAGGGAAGGTTGGTATCAAAGTTTGTTGTGCAAATGTGTGCTTTGTTATTTCACTGAGCATAAAGCTGCTAACCGCTACTAAGTGTAATGGTAAAGTTGCACCCACTAGAAGGTGCTCACGCACTTTGGTAAATTTGTCATGCTTAGTCAACAATGCAAAGGTTTACATGGTTCACTGTTATATGCCATGGAACGTCAAAGACAGTTGTAATGTGGTGTATTTTATTTCATGGTATAGAAAAGGTAAAAGGCTCAATATCAGAATGGTTTAATGAATATACATGGTAATAGCACTCAGTGCAGCAATTGTCAAGGATGGAAAGGTGTAATAATTTAAGGTAATGACAATTCAATTAGGATTAATAAGGCAAAAGATTAAGGGTAAAACACTGTTTGAGTTACTAATGGTATTTTATTCTGTATATGTTATAGCTCTTACAGTGTGTTCACGAACAAGGCTGTTTCTTAAAAAGGATTGTGAACCATCAGTTTGAGAGACCACCGTCTCAACCGGGGATGCTACAATGACCACCAGAAGTGTTTTTCCAGTAAAGCCAGGGTGCGGGTGACACCAGAATGCCCTGAGCTTAAGGTGGAGTGAGCCGCTTGCAGCAAAGTAGTCCAATGTTCAACCGGTACGAATGTCTTGTGAGGCAGGGTTTCAGCTGGAGGAGGGTTTTGACGGTTTGCTTCCTCTATCAGGTCGACCATCTCCCACCTGATGGGAGCCACGATGCAGTCAGAAGGGAGAACCGTGGTAGGTGCGACAGTGGTATCCTTCTCCTCGTATTGCCAAGACAGGGCATCTGCCTTCACATTCTTAGATCCGGGGCAGTAGGTGACTGTGACCCGAAACCTGGTGAAGAAGAGGACCCACCGAGCCTGTCGTGGGTTAAGGTGCTTCGCTTCTCAAAGGTATTCCAGGTTTTTGTGATGAGTGAAGACAGTGAATGGGTGGCGGGCCCCCTCGAGCAGGTGTTTCCATTCTTTCAGGGCCAGTTTGATTGCCAGCAATTCCCTGTCTCTGACTCCATAATTTCTTTCAGCAGGAGACAGTTTCCGTGAAAAGAAGGCACAAGGATGTAGTTTCTGGGGATTGCCTTGTCGGTGCGAGAGCATGCCCCCAACTCCGACTTTGGATGCTTCAACCTCCACTTCGAATGGCAATTCGGGGTCTGGGTGACAGAGAACAGGGCTGAGCAAAAAGCTTCTTTGAGAGATTTGAAGGCCTGGGTGGCCAATGGGTTCCATGTCAATCGCTTGCTGTTGCTCTTGAGTAGTGCAGTCAGGGGAGCCACCTTCTCGCTGAAATTACGGATGAACTGCCAATAATAGTCGGCGAAACTCAGGAAATGTTGGGAGTTCCTTTAGGGTCTTGGGTTCATGCCACTCCCTTACAGCTTGGGTTTTCTGCGGCTCCATTTCTACTGCTTCGGCACTGAGGACATGGCCCAAAAAGGTAACAGATGCTTGACAGAAGACACACTTCTCCTTTTTTGCATACAGGTAGTTCTCTCTAAGGCATTGGAGAACCCTTTTGACATGCATAATGTGCGAAGCGAGGTCGGGGGAGAAGATGAGAATGTCATCGACGTAGATGGAGACAAAAGTGTCCACCATGTCTTTGAAAATCTCGTCCATGAATCACTGTAAGATGGAGGGTGCATTAGCAAGACCATAAGGTAAAACCAGGTATTCAAAATGACCACACGCGGTGATAAATGTTGCCTTCCATTTGTCCCCCTCCCGAATACGGATGTGATTGTAGGCACTCCTGAGATCGAGTTTGGTGAAAACAGTGGCGGTGTGGAGACGTTCGAGGGTCAATGGGATGAGCGGAAGGGGGTATCAGAATTTAACGGTGACCTTGTTCAGGGTGCGGTAATCAATTCAGGGATGGAGACCTCCATCCTTCTTCTCCACAAAAAAGAACTCCAAAGCAGCGGGGGAAGTAGAGGGATGCATAATCCCTTTTTCCAGGGCTTCTTCGATGTAGGAGTTCATAGCTTGGGTTTCAAGTGGTGACAAGGGATACGTTCGGCTTCGCTGAAGAGGGGCATTCGGTAGGAGATCAATTGCACAGTCACAGGAACGATGTGCTGGGAGACCAGGGTCTTTTGGAGAGAGGAAGACATCGAGGTAGTAAGCAAAGGCAGATGGAATATTGGTTAGAGTGGGCTCCATGGGACTTTTAATGGAGGTTGTCCGAACTGGAAGCGAGAGGCAGTGTTCAAATCATGGAGAACCCCAGGCCACTATCTCTCTGTCAGTCCAGGATATCGCCGGGTCATGAAGGACCAACCAGGGTTGACCCAGTACAATGGGGTTGCGAGGAGAATTAAACACAAAAAAGGACAGAGTTTCGTGGTGTAATGCTCCTATACTGACCCCTAGAGGAGGAGTCTGAAGGGTAATGCGGCCATTGTTAAGGGGTCTTCCATCTAATCCATTCATGGGTAATGGTGTGTGTAGAGGTATGAGTTTTTTGTCCAGTTATTTTGCCAGTTTTAGGTGGTTGAAATTTCCTGCGGCTCCAGAGTCCACTAGCGCAGAGACTGTACAGGAAAAAGGGCTGAGTGAAAGGGGGATAGGGATGGTGAATTGTTGAGCAGTAAAGATAAGGGAATTAGATATGCATACCTCCTTTCTGGGTGGATGGATAGGACAAGCTGAAATTATATGCCCAGGTTCTCCACAATAGAGACAAAAACGAGCCTGGAGCCGTCTCTGTCTTTCTGAAGCTGATAGAGGGGCGCGCCCAATTTGCATAGGCTCCACCTCTGGTTGTTGACGGTGAGGAGGAGGAGGCGTGACAATGTATGTTCGAGCTGATGGCGGAGGTGGATGGCGGCGGTGTTGGAGAAGTTGATTCACAGTAATGGTGGTTTGCATTTATTGTTCCAAGTCGGTGACATCGCTGCAACACACAAGTTCAGTCTGCAGCCCACGATTGAGTCCACGTCGGAAGATAGTGAGGAGAGCTACGTCGGTCCATCCACTCCCGGCCGCGAGCGTGCAGAACTGAAGGGTGAAATCAGCAGCCAAACTGGACCTCTGGCTCTGGGACGCCCAAAGTGCTGTGGCCCAGTCATGTGCTTTGCCACTGAGTAGAGAGATTATAAAATGTACCTTGTCCCGTTCGCTGCGAAATTTTGATGGCTGGTGATCGATGTATAGCTCGCATTGCATCAGGAATCCTTTGCACTGTGTACCACAGCGCAGCACAGTGCACCACAACCAAATGTGACCTCTGCATTTAACCCATCCATGAAGGAGCAGTGGGCAGCTAACAAGGGCAGCACCCAAGGAGCAATGCTTGGGGACAGTACCTTGCTCATGAGTACCTCAGTGGTAACTTTATCGGCCCTGGACTCAATCCTGCGACCTTCTGATCACAGGACAAACACCCTACCGTTACACCACCAACTGTTTAGATGTTACTGTCTCATGAATTTGTGCATGACTTTCTAAACGTTCTCCTAAATGTAATAGTTACGTGACTAGTTACTTTTAGAATGCAGTTAACAAAAGTAAAACAAAAGTTACCATTGTGAGAAGTAACTAGTAACCATGCTGGTTACTAGCATCCTCAGCACTGCCCATTAAAGCCTAAAAGGGAGGGGAGATGGGTTTCCTTTCACAGCATGTGCTTGTCTATGAAAAAAGCATGATAAATGCCCTTGTTAGCTGCCCACTGCTCCTTCATGGATGGGTTAAATGCAGAGGTCACATTTCGTTGTGGTGCACTGTGTGCTGTGCTGTGGTGTGTTCACAATGACAAATAATCACTCACTTTCACTTTCACTTTCACTTTCATTTACCACAAGACACCCTCCGTGTACGACATTAAAAGCTAAGAACCGGCTGCTACTGTTAAGTGAGTATTATTACTTCCGTTGCTGTACTATTTCTAAAATCACAATCTGTATCTTATTATTATAAATGAAGAGTCTGAATTTACACCCTTCCTCTTTTTCATATTTTCCACACATTTAAAAGACAAAGCTCTACTGCCAACAAACATTCACCTCTTGGTTTTGTAGCAGCCTGATAAGATTTTCACAAAATATTTTTACTTTCTTTTAGCTTTTATCAAAACATTATATAAATATTATTTATTATCTTATATTATCTTGTTTTAAAAAGCACATATTCACAATCTTTCCATGCATAAGGTGTTTCAGTTATTTATGAATACAGGATGTCTGGATAAATTATTTATGAGCATATACAACCATGATTTCAGGGTTATCTACAAAATCTTATATGTTGTGTTATATACAAAATAGTTCTTATCTGCATTATGGTTTTATTTCTCTGTAGGAACTAAAATATCTAGAGCTGGTTGAAAGTGCTTTCTAGAGCTTGAAAAAAAATGAAAAAAAGTTTTAAAAAAAGACCCTGGAAACGTAATGCTTTTATATGGGCTTTCGCTGTCATGGGTGCGGTTGCAGGGAGGAGGATGGAAGGGGATGAGGTCACTGTTGCAGGCAGAATAAAGGGTTTATTGAGGGCAGAGGTATGTGAGACACAAAGGGTGGATACAACACCAAAAGTGAACCCAGAGAGCAAGAGAAACAAAACAGATACTTAGCCTGGGGGCACGGTCCCGTCTAAGTTGAGCGGGACCGTGACTTTCGCATAATTTTTGAATGCAAAATATTGTTTTTGCATATGTCAACACATACTATTGCTATTCCTTCAGTGGCACTATTGTTGTTGTTTTTGGTTATTAGAAACAACAGCAAGACGAAAAAAAATCCATAGCATTTCCCACTTTGGACATGTTAATGGGCAGATAAGCAGAAGGCAGTTTTTCCGTTTTGATTGCAAGATACAGGAATTATGCTGAGTAAGGAGGCAGTTTAATGTCTAATGTTGGATGTGGCTGTATGTGGATTAGTATTAGTATGTTGGATGTGGATTAGTAGTAGGTTAGTGTAGTTGACGTTTCCCAGATCTGTCCCTGTTCATGTCTGCCCCTAGTTCCGGTCCCCGTGGTTGTTCTAGTTCCTGTTTCCTTGGTTCCCACCTGGTTCCTTTTCCAGAGTTAGCCATAGGGTTTTGTATAGTGAATGCATTAGCCTGTCTCTGCGTCTCTGTCTTGTGTGCCCGTTATCCCTCCCGATCCCTTTACCTTTGCTGTGCACTAATAAACATGAGAAAAAGAAACCAGACCTGTGACTTGCGTCTGCTCCTTCCCTGCAACGTGACAGTGGCAATGTTGTTCGGACATGAGGATCTGTAACATAGCAATAAAAACTCACTTTGGGAATCATTCAACTTCTGATTTCATGAAAGTTGCAAGGTTTTTGTGGAGATTTTGCATGTGTGGCCGTTTGTGTGTCGTGTGCATTTTTGAAAGTTAGGCGTTGTTTACTGCCTGATGTATCGCAATAATGTTGACAGGCACATTCCTATCCAAGTGTTTAGTTAATGAATCTGAAATCTTTCCTTGCAATTTAGGGTTATGGTCTAGCATGAACATTTAGGATATTTTCTTACTATAAACACTATATATTTAATTAAACGCTATGTAAAACCATTAATATTAGGGTTTTCTTTTTAAAGGGTTTCATTGAAGACATGGACCGATTTCTTTGGAGCTTGAGGAATATTCGCAATACCACAGCCTTCATGTTATTTATATATCTATGTACAATTCTAGTTTATTTTAAATACAATCCATCTTATAGGCTAAGCGCAATTTCTCCAAAACCAAGAGCTGCCGTACAAAAGCCTTCAGCATTTTCCTATTTATCATGTCCACCATCAATATCAAAGAGAACAATAACATCTATTAAAGGCACCAAGTATGTTATGGTATCAGCTTTCTTACATGAGAATGCAAATGGGAAGGTACGCATCATTGGAATAATGAACGGGACTCATTATGAACCCTTCAGCTGTATATTTTGTTGTGACAAACATGGGCTCAGTGTATCCCCTGCATTACTGGATAGGCACGTTGATACCTTTGGATTTCCCTATGTCACCACAGATGCTTTCTGCACCATAGAACCAACCTGCAACGCAACACATGTAACTATCTCAAAACCAGAGAACCTTCTTGAAATTCAGAACCATCTGTATTTGCCTATACAGAAATACCTCCCACCAGGGATGGAATTTGATGTGGACTTCACACTTTGCGTGCCTTGTTTGTTTGGAGGGTACAACAATGTTCTTCAATTTGTTCAGACCATAGAGACATACAGGCTCCTTGGTGTTCAGAAAGTGTTCATCTACAACACCAGCTGTGGCCCTGATCTTGAGAAGGTCTTGCACGCCTACAATGACGAGGGCATTCTGGAAATTATTCCCTGGCCAATTGACCATTTCCTGGTGCCTTCAAAAGGCTGGAGATTTAATCTTCACCCTGGTGATGTCCACTACTATGGACAACTGGCAACATTAAATGACTGCATTTGTCGTAACAGGAAAAGGTCTAGATATGTGTTGCTCAATGACGCCGATGAGATCATCATGCCATATCAACACTCCTCCCTGCAGCAGCTCATGAGGAACCTTGAGGAAACCTACCCACAGGCAGGGGCCTTTATATTCCAGACCCACGTCTTCCCCAAAGGGGTCACCAGCAACAGCAACCAGTTTGACTTACCTGAATGGAGGCATGTGCCTGGGGTCAACATCCTACTGAACACCTACAGAGAACCCATTCAGTGGTTTGTCAACAACCCCAGCAAGATGATTGTGAATCCCAGGGAGGTGTTGCTGACGTCAGTTCACAATGTGGTGAAAAGCAC
>JAVGVS010000844.1:0-80024 GCA_032718565.1 Distichodus sexfasciatus
ATATATATGTATATATACATACATATAATAGATTAAAATGTTGTGACCGAGACTTGACCAAACTGGTTATAATACAACCCTTTCACCCACAGTGTCAGTGAAGTGGACAACCAGTCATATCTTTTAGATCATAATTTATGAATGGCAGGCTTTGTTAATGACGGCACGAGGCGTTAATTTTAAGTTTAAGCCTTGGTGTTGATTTATATGACTGTACCATTCTAAACTGGTCTAGATGAGAGCACCACATATTGTAATATATATAGGTCCGGAAACAAAATGAGATGACATCCATTTATTTCTGCTTCATTGTTTTTACAGGTTGCGACTGAGTGTCTGTGTAAACACTCAATAAATAAAATAAATCAATAAATGTTCCTTTATAACTTTACCATGCTTATTTCAAAATTTCAGTTCTCATTTTTAAGTCAAATATCTGATCTATTGTCTTATTATCTTATGGAGTAAATGACCTTAATCTAACCTGGAAGTTGCGAACTGCACATGTATTATTTTACAACTATGTCATTAAAAGAATATGATCCACAAGTCCAGTGTCCTCATTTGCTGAGCTCTGTTTCCTCTAATCAGCAAACTGAATCAGGTGTATAAGTGCTGGAACATAACGCATGGAGTAGCTGCTATAAAACATAAAAATATGTAACGCTTCCTTATTTTTCACAGACCTGCAACTGCAATAGCTCATAAAAGAATAGCAACCTGTACATTTTACACTCACAGCCACATATTGCGAAGTCAGTGAACGGAAAAAAGTGATGCGCTCTCTTTTTTTCCCGGCGCTGTATATATGATATGTGTTGTTTCATCAGCATACAAAACAGCAAATTTATCAGCTCACTGAGCCTGTATAACCCCACCTTCTGATAACCTCTGCTGACTCTGTGACCCCTTCACAGCCGCTACTCAGTCAGTAAGTCAAGAGGTCATGCCATGGCAATATTGATTTGTTGACACACTCATAGACTTGAGACCACACAGGCTTAAAGGAGATAGAATTTCTTCTTCCAGAGCAGAGCAGTCTAAAAGTGAACTTCCAGCTGTTAATATAGAAAACATAAGCTCATCATGATAAGATGTTGTGTATAATTGTCTTGCTTAGATGCAAATATTATGATCAGTGTGCAAGTACAATAAGATATGTTTGTATGCATTAACAAAAGGAACTTGCTTGCTGAAAAACGTTCTTTCTTAATGTTACGGAAAAATGGTTTTCAAATGTATATTATTTTCAAACTAATTAATAATAAATTAATTACATTGGAGTTAATAATATAACCACATTGTCTACATTCCTCTAGATTCTGTCTTTGTACATATGTGTGTCTTTACGCTAGCAATAAATACATCACATTCGTCAGCACAGCCACAGACAGCGTTACTGCACTGATAACCTCTGCTATCAAGGCGTTGACACAGTGACACATTCTCCCTCATTACTCATTACTCAGAAGGTGAAGAGGCGAAGAGGTCATGCCATGCCGCTAAACCATATGTTGACATTCCCAAAGACCTGAGACCACACAGACTTTCTGTGAATTTTAAAGCAGATACAGGATCCAGATATGACAGTTTGAGAATGAATCCATCGAGATTAAGAATCTACCAGTGTTTTGCAGATGAAGGTTCTCACAGCACGATCAAGGTGCTCACTTGCCTTTAGCTGCACATTTACAACATAAGTGAAAGTGAGTGATTATTTGTCATTGTGAACACACCACAGCACAGCACACAGTGCACCACAACCAAATGTGACCTCTGCATTTGACCCATCCATGAAGGAGCAGTGGGCAGCTAACAAGCGCCCAGGGAGCAGTGCTTGGGGACTGTACCTTGCTAATGAGGCCCTCAGTGGTAACTTTACTGGCCCTGGATTCGAACCTGCGACCTTCTGATCATGGGGGGAACACCCTACCGTTACACCACCAACTGCCCCAATAACTGTTCAGGTAAGTAATGTACAGAAAGTACAACTCAGCCTGCTTTACCTTCATTCATGGTCCTGTAGGGTTTTAGAGCTGTTGTTGGACATGTTTGTGACAATCACTGTGACCACTCAATTCCCATTTGTGGACAAAGTAGAAGCAAGGAAAGGCTTCAGCAGGACAGAAAGATGAGAAATGTTCCACAGACAAAGTAAAGTGGTTAGTTCAAGAAATGGCTATTTTTACAAATATATATTTGGCTTTTACTAATATCAACATTCCTGTTCAACTCTTGTGTTATGCCAAGAAAAGTCGCTTGCAGTGTTCCGTGTTCCATGTGGTGCAGCTCCTACATGTAAAAATGCAACTTTGGAATTTCCCATTCATTTATTTACAGACGCTGCTTCCTCTCTAGAAAGTACAGGATACACACATTTTTTAAGTATTAATAGATTAATATAAGTGCACTCAACACCATTCGTTAATCGCAAACTAAAAATGAGCAAAACAAAGATCTCAGTCCACTAGTGATCCTGTAATGCTACGGGCCAGTTTTCTCAGGTCTAGACAGTGTGAATATATAACACCGAGCTGATGTCACACATCTTGAAAAGGAATTTATTTGAACTTTGGCTGGATGGAACCTTGTAAATCACATCTACCTACTCCTATGACAATATCAAGAGCCAGGTTTAGAGTCATGTTTAAAAGAAGAGGAAGAAGTGAGGTCATTAAGAGTGAGGTCATTCAAAAACCAAGCTATACTAATGCACTGCTACGTTTTAGACAGATGAGGTTTTCTGCACTTCAAGTGCAGAAGCTATTTTGGATGTTCCAGAAAGTGTTTTTTAATAAACACATTAATGTTCAAACCAAACCAAGGGACACATGCAAATATTTTTAAACCAAAAGACATATTTAATGATTTATGTCATTGGAACTGCCAGAGTTATGTACTGTGGAATTTGCAAATGTTTATTAAATTAACTAATACTCAAAACTGATCATTTTAAACTGTAGGGAGCTTTAAAAAGTTCATCCTTACTTTGCATCAGTCCAAGAAGAAAAGATGTTTTCCAAAAAATGATCATAAAATCAGCACTGGACTTTCCATTAAGAGGAATATATTTATAATGGCTCCAGATAGGAATGGATGCTGCCTTGTATGTTTTATCACTTAAAACCCTTTCACAGAGATAGCAGCTCAAACAGCAATATAATGAAATTTAATTATTTAAACCAAAAGGAAACTTCATTTACATCACAAAAAATAAGCACACGGGCAGCACGGTGGCGCAGTGGGTAGCGCTGCCGCCTCACAGCAAGAAGGTCCTGGGTTCCAATCCCAGGGACGGCCGTGGGGTCTTTCTGTGTGGAGTTTGCATGCTCTCCCCGTGTTCGCGTGGGTTTCCTCCCACAGTCCAAAGGCATGTAATGTAGGTTAATTGGTGACTCTAAATTGTCCCTGTAATGTGTGATTGTGTGAGTGTGTGTGGTCCCCGCCTTGCGTCCGTAAGTTCCCGGGATAGGCTCGGGTTCCCCCGCGACCCCAGTTGGGATAAAGCGGTTTGGAAAATGAATGAATGAATGAATAAATGAAAGCACACAAGCAAAAACAACCTAAAATTATGCTGTAACAAGGTGCAGAAAGAATAAAGAACAAGGAGTATCTAGGAGACTAACTATCCCTCATACTTATTCTACGTTTATTAGTTGTGTATGTTTCTTCTCTTCCACTTTTCTCTAACCGGACTTGTAACTTTTAATGACAGGTGTTGATTTAAGTCTAGTTTTACAGATTGAAGAACAGTCACGAACTACAAAGCGCTGTTGTACATCACTCTGGATACAAGCGTCTGCTAAACGCTGTAAATGTAAATGTCGTTGTGGTGCACTGTGCTATGTTGTGTTCACCACAGCAAATAATCGCTCACTCACTCATCAACCTTAGATGAGTGAGTAGATTTAAGCTGTGGTTTGGCCATCTCTAGCTGGAACTAACATTTGCAGTAGAGCTTCACCTGAACTGCCCCACCATTTTTCCTGCATGACTGCCAATATTTCTCCAGCTTTGGACCTTCTCCAGATCAATTGATCTTCATAATGAAATGAAGCCTGTGTGCTCAGGTCCCGCTGCCAAGGACAAGCAGAACGCCGGGCCATTGCGTTGCTCAGGGTGAGATAAATGACAAGATAAGTGCCAAGCTGGAGCAGAACATTGAGCTTCCCACCTTCGCCGCATCCGTGAACCTCAGAGTTCCTAGCTCTCCAGTTTGGACTACATCCTGCTTCTCAGTCCATCACCCAACTAACTATTATACCAGCGTGGCATGTTAGCATTCATGAATTGCTTATTGGTGTATCCATTTTAAGTTATTGGGTTATGTACTATATGCAAATAGTGCTACCACTGATGTTCCTGGGTCAATTTGACCCGGGGCATGTTTAATTATTCCCCAAAAATGTCAGAAACCAAAAAATCCCAATAAACATTGCTTATATCTTATTATGAACTCCATTACTAACCATTTCAATCAATATTTGGTGTAATGGTGTTATTTACCTCTCACAGATCATGATTTAATGAGGATAATTCACCTTTTTTTCATAAAAAATGCATTTAAAAACTTTTTCTTAATGTACATTAGAAAGACCTACATATAAAAACACAATAGTTTCACATGACATTGATTATTTTAAACTCAAATTGACCCAAACAGTGTCTATGTAACATAAACATGGGGGACCATTTTTATTTTATATGTTGATTACCCTTATTAAGCCAAGCACAAGAAGTTTCATACTGAAAAAAAATACATATGTTTTTTTTAGATTTTTAAAATTTCTAATGGATCAATTTGACCTGCAACATAACAGGAGGGTTAAGGCCAACTGGTTTTAGTGAATATTAGGTGAGAAAGCTGTACAACATGTTGCATAAGCTAAAGAAACAAATGAAGAGCACTTTCATGTTAAGAAAGATGGCGTCTTTGCTGGCTGAACGTCTCAAAAAGGCTTGGCAATGCTATGAGGACGCTGAAGATCAGTGAATTATTGCCAGATTTGACTGAGTCTCATGTGGCTAATATGAATCTAATTATTTTTTTGATCTGTACTGCATGCATCTGTTCTCCAAGAGATTGTTGCAATGTTATGGATGAAGGACAATGTTGAATAAAGGACAAAAAAATGTCTGAATTCGTTGCTTGACTAAAACAGATGTTAGCAAATAACACTTCATCCGTACAGCTACTGATTTATATAGAGAGGTGACAGAAATACACTAATTTTGTACTCAAATGAAAATAGAAAACAGTATAATTTCTTATCTCTTACAGTAATTTCATGATAAAAAGTACAAAACCAGCAAGACACATTGGGACGAAAGGACGCAACATTGGTTGAACTGTGGCACAAACAATCACTGCAGTTTTGCTTGTAAACAAATAGAAAGAATTAGTGGAATGTTATGAGTTTCATAGTGAAGCACATTATTAAAGTTATTTTAGTTTCTTACATTTTATCAGTAATGTGTTATACAAAAATAAGAGGTAAACGTAACCCCTGAAGCTGGTGCCATTAGAGAGTGAAAGTGAGTGATTATTTGTCATTTGTCATTGTGAACACACCACAGCACAGCACAACCAAATGTGACCTCTGCATTTGACCCATCCGTGAAGCAGCAGTGAGCAGCTAACAAGCGCCCGGGGAGCAGTGCTTGGGGACGGTACCTTGCTTATGAGTACCTCAGTGATAACTTTACCGGCCCTGGATTCAAACCTGCGACCTTTTGATCACGGGGCGAACACCCCACCATTACGCCACCAACTGGCCATTAGCCAATTACACAGTTTTGGCCTTGGTATAAAAGAGACTAAAGTTCCACTCTTTCTTCCGCTGCATAAGGGTTTAAAATGCTTTTCAGAACATCTTAACAATAGCATGAACCCTCGCGTTCGATCCCTCGTGGCTAAACTCAGCTGCTTAGCATTCGGGACTCTCTCTTCGTTCAACTATTTGTGACTTGGCGCTTGATGCTGACTGATACTGGACGTCTAACAAAGTCAAAAAGTGACTGATAAACAACCCTGTCACACAATGATCTTTCACACAGCTGCTAATGTGGTGTCCAGGCACCGTATGTTTCACCGTATCTCTTTATATCACTGGAAAACAAGAACCTGCTGTACTTTTTACAGGAACACAGAAAGTAAGACATTTTACCACAAAATGGAGCATTTTCCTGAAATAGAACAGATCCAAACTATAATAAATCCCGGATTATTAATGTGTGATTCGTGTTCTTTTTTGCCGTACAGACAAACATGTAGAAGAAGGTTTGACGCTTGTAGGTGTGTGTATTCGAAGTGCATTCATTTGACAGTAAATTTCCTTATTTGCTAATAAAATAAAAACTTTACAGTGCACTTAAAATACTGTACATCTCAAGTATATTAGTCGTTGAAAAAAGGGCTCAAAAGTAGCATGTGTTTTTGCACAAATTGTAATTTCAAGTTGAATTAAGATATTTTTAATTTAGCAATTTCTGTGTCAATATTATATTTACGGAGTTATTACAGTTCCACTTAAGCGAAGTAGCACTAAAGTATAAAGGCTTGCTAGAGTACACTCCTTGTTGTTTCAAGCCGATGTGTTATTAATTTTACCAAAATACAACTTTAGAGGTAGCAGAAGTATGATTTAACTATATCTCAGACAATAGGACATCCATAAATAACACACTTAATACACTTTGCTGAAAGTTAAGTATATTTTAAAAACACATTTCACAAAGGCCTGCAAATTAAAGCAAGTAACTTCAAAATATTTTGTCATGTATTTCTCATGATGACCTTTATTAATATCAGCAAAATCCTTTTCGATATCAGGTACGAGTTCAGTACTTTTTTGCTCCAATTCTAATGCACTACATCATTAAAGGAGGTTGTATTAAATGTTGCATAACTCACTCAACTCTATATTTAACTTTCTCAGTACTTTATTGAAATCGTATATCAATATTGCATACTCATTTCATCAAAATGTTACACCCAAATTCATCTTTATCCACTAAACTCAACAGGTTTAATCCACATCTGTCTGAGAAGAAAGAGAAAGCTTTAATGATGTGTACATATGGTTGTGTGTGTGTGTGTGTTCATGTATTTATCGCATTGTGGGGACCTTTTTGTCCCCTAAAATCACTTTTATCTGGTTTTTTGGGCTTTGTGGGGACATTTGAGAGGTCCCCATGAGGAAAATGACTTTATAGAAAATGTGCTTGTTTTATTTGAGAAACTAAAAGTGGTAAAAGATGTGCTTTTGGTTACTGAGGTTAAGATTAGGGTTAGGATTAGGTGTAGGTGTAAAATTATGTACTTTAGTCATTATGGGAGTCTATGGAAGGACCTCACAAAGATAGTAATATATAGACTGTGTGTGTGTAAGAGAGAGAGAGAGAGAGAGAGAGAGAGAGAGGGTGTATTCGAGAGTGCTGTTGAAATCGCGCTGTTCCTCTTCCCCCTAAGATTTTACTACACGTTGTGAATCACATGCTGCAGATTTTAGACGTATCCATCCCCTCTGCCAGGGAAGGTTTTCAATGGAAAGCGGATTTAACAACGATTCACATTCTTTTCTTTTCATACTCAGCAGTAAGAGACAAAAATTCCAGAACCAAACAACTTTATGCAACACAGGCTTCTGTGAAGAGAACCCAGATATTGATTTTGGCATGTTGAATACCTTGAGGTACAATTTCACCTCAAAAATGTCTTCGTGGTTTTGTTGGACCAAGTCTCCGCAGTTTGGACCAAATGTTTTCGTATTTTTACTGAAATTCTGCTCCGCCCATTAATTTTACTGACGTTGACCCTGACAGATGAAAGCCTTGTTGTTCTTTCATGGAGCTGACAGTCAAAAATCTTAGAGAGAAAGTAAAACGGGACAGAGATTTTCTCTTTCTTGCATGTTTCATTCTTCCTCATTGTCATTGCATTGTGTAACGTCTTGATATTATTCTTTAAATGTAATAAAAATTAACACTGGTAAGATTTATAATAAGGCAACTGGCTGCTTCTAGGAAACTTCAGGTCTTCGCACAGTGTACAATTGAGAGTCATTTATTATCAATCTTAGTGTCCGAGGGAGAAGTGTATGAAAATATCTTCTGTTCCCAAAATGCGTTCTTGAAATTCATTATCAGGCTTTTTAGATGCTGTTGTTGAATTGTTTTTGCTTTCCCCCCAGATTTCAAATAATACAGCAGCATGTATGGAAATGCAGCAGATTTGCTTAGAATTTATTGGAATTGGAGTTGATTTTTCATTATTATTATTATTATTAATAGTAACAACAACAACAACAGTAATTATAATAATAATAATAAATGAAATTAATAATCAAATAGCAGCAGATAGTGTAACGGTTAATGTATTTCCCCGTGATTGGATGGTCACCGGTTCGAATTCCAGGACCGGTGAAGGTACCACTGAGGTACTCTTGAGCAAGGTACCGTCCCCAAGCATTGCTCCCCAGGTGGTGCTCATGTCAGCTGCCCGCTGCTCCTTAACGGATGGGTCAAATGCAGAGCTCACAATTTGTTGTGGTGCACTGTGTGCTGTGGTGTGTTCACAATGACAAATAATCACAAATAATCAATAAACATTTCTATACACAAAAATATGTGTGTTATATAGGTATGTTTCTGCATCAGGCTTTTACATTTCAAAATGACTGGGATTGCAAATCCATTACCGTTTAATTCTGAGTTACTGTTGAATTAGAGAATTCCTCAGAAAAATATACAATATAGCAGTCCTGCGGTGGATAAATGACAGTTTCATGAGCTGGATTCATGTGAAATAACATAGTGCATTCATAAATCTTAAACACGTGGCCCGGTTAGTTTTAATATAGAAGTATTTTCTCTTAAGTCAAATGTCCCTCTTGTCTCCTGTCTGCTGAATTGCTGTGCATTAATTATTTAAACACATTTTCCAAGCTGCCAGATGTGCTTCCCCCATTCCAGCAGGTTCCTGCACCACATGCACGGAATTTTGCAGGAACATAACCCCGCTGTGCAATTACACTCACAATATAATTCATAGTTCATTAGCAGCAGACATGTAGCTTGCAGGAAAAGAGCTTTCTTGTGCCATTGCCCTCTGCTACTGGAAGTGCTTTAATTTGCTTGTTTTTAAAATATGACACCAATTCCTAAATTCCTTTAATTGCAGATTTGACTGTCTGTTGTACAAATTCAAGGTATGGGATTGTGCGTGGTTTGTTGCAAAATGGTTATCTGTCACTGCAGACGAAATTAAGGGGTAAGCTGTTAGCGACATACAAGAACTGTATTATTTTATAACTGTAGTAATGTAAGAAGTGCAAGTGAGTGATTATTTGTCATTGTGAACACACCACAGCACAACACACAGTGCACCACAACCAAATGTGACCTCTGCATTTGACCCCTCCTTGAAGGAGCAGTGGGCAGCTAACAAGCGCCCGGGGAGCAGTGCTTGGGGACGGTACCTTATTCATGAGTGCCTCACTGGTAACTTTACCGAGCCTAGATTCAAACCAGCGGCCTTCTGACCACGGGGTTAACACCCTACCAACTGGCCAGTTGCAAGTTACTGCAAGTTGCTTATGTTGGTTATACTCAGTCCAAGAACAAAGTAGTCAAAATAATATTTAACTACAGTAATAAGAACAATTACTACAGTGCAGTACATCCATTATTCTTTCTGTCACCTCTACAGGTATTTAGCACTATAACTCAAATCTAGAAGATATTTCATCTGGAAAATCTCTTGACTGTAGAAGAAAACCAGATAAGAACAGTGCGGGTCATGGAAGCACACATGATAAAAGCTCAGGATGGATGATGTCAGGACGAGGAAGTGAAAAAGAAAGAAGAGCACTCTTTGCTGCCATCGTTCAGTAAGCCAGAGCTGTAGAACTTTGTTGGCAGTGTGTCAGTGTTTTGATCTGGAACCATCTGACTCTGTTTTTCACTAAGACAAAAGACTAATGATGGTTAGCTAGCGCCACGATTCCCTGACTTCAGCCATAAAAACATCAGGAGCTGGCCCCGAACACTGGAAAACTGAGATCCATCACAGACTCGACACAGCAAAGAACTTCACAACACAATCCATGTAGAACATACAGCAAGCAGCATGTTCCAACTGAGAAGAAAACCCTATTTCATCAGATGTGTAGTTTGATGTTTTGATCTGCCAGCAACAAGTTTACATTTCACATGAGAAAAATTCTGCGTTAGGGCTGCCGGCCAGGCATTTAATAGGCATAGTTTAAAGCTGATTCAGAAAGACCAACACATCTCCTGTGTCCTCAAAACAGATGTGGTGCAAGGAGCTTTTCTGAAAAACTCCTTTCTCTTGAACTTATACTTTGGTTTGCATATATTATGCATTATAAGAATATTAATTCTGTCTTCTGTCTCCTAAAGAAGAAAGCACAGGACATCCAGCTTGGATTAGCTCATTAACTCCAGCTCTAATTGAGTTGATCTTTACGGCTTCCCTTCTCCATCTGAGTTCTTAACGTGCAAAGTCATCTCCTCAGTCATGAAACCTGAGAGCAAAGATCAATGCTTGTCGACAGCGTGCTAGGTTTAACTTAACAGCCGTTGCAATCTCCTGTCCCATTAAAGCTTCATATTTACTGCCCAGCACTGTGCTCCCCAAAACAATAAATCACAGAAAATTACCACATGGTCATGTTACACAGCCACACTTACAAACAACACAGAGCTGCAATCATCAAAATCATCTTACGTTAATTATGATCTGAATTATGATCTACATGCAGTGCAATAATTATAGCCAACCAAATATGCATAATAAAGTGGAGATTCATGCCACAATAACGTTCATGATGAGTGCAGGAATATGTAGCTACATTGTGTTTTTATCATCAAATACTGATGTTTTCTCAATTGTGTGATCTTTGTTGCTCCTAGAGCTTAACTGTACCAAAGAGCTAACATCCTCAAGCAGTTCAAATGAAACGAGCTTCCCGTCACGGTCCATGAAGTTAACTTTTTACATTTACAGCATTTAGCAGACGCTCTTATCCAGAGCACTTTACATTTCCTAATTTCAGGGACAGTTCCCCTGAGAGCAACATAAGTTAAGTGTCTTGCCGAGGGACCCAGTGTTGGTAACGCCAGAGGTCAGGTTCAAACCCACAACCTCTTGGTCGAAAGGCAAGTGTCCTACCACCAAGCCACCAACACCCATTTTTGTGCAAATGTGCAAATGCCACCCTATGCAATAAATCGCAATGATGTGTTGGAGTGGATCCTTTCTTGCAAACGTTTACCCTCATCAAGACCATTGAGAGTGCTGCTGGACTATGACCTCTCAAGAGGAAGATCTTGTGGGTTTGAAGTGGGTGTCACTTTTAATATTCTTCATATTGTTCAAATTCACACACACACCCCCACACACCGATATGTATACCTTTGAGGGTTTCACTGCAGTGACGTAATGGTGTAAACATGTATTTTTGAGAATGCAAAATGTTGGCTGAAGTCGGATGAAGTCTACCTCATATGATCTGGAAGAAGACGAGTCATCCGCCGGTGTTCATAAACAGGAACAAGTCGTCTTCTTCATGTGTGCCAATCATGAGTAATTAATTTGTAGCGTAAAGCAGCTTGTGGACTCGAAATGACACACTTTTAGCAAATAATGTTTTAAATACCTCCCTGATGACTGCCATATGTTTTCCTCCACTCCACTTTCTTAGCTGGGTTTACTCAACACAAGCTCCATGCTGATGCTACCCAGGAGGCCTTGCAAAAAAGAAAAGGTTTTGTGTCCTCCTGCCATGCCTATAACTCTAGCGGCATTTAGAGACCATAACAAACCCCTTGTGTTGATGGAATGATGTGCTCTCGACCTGGACGTCAATGAGGTATTGCCAACAGGAGGACTGAAATATCAGAAAATCTGGCACATAAATGCATTTAATTTTGTAATGCAAGAAATATGGTTACCTAACAATGCACCTTTCTGCAAGAAACTTCTCCACGGCTGTTTATAATGGCACCCAAGGGAGCTGTGTATCTACACCACAAAGAAGAATAAATCTGTCCTTATGGAAAGTGCATATATTCATGTAAACATTCATCAATACTGCATCTAAGTGAAAGATTCATGACTGTATTGCAAGTTGGCCTTTGTGAATCCATATTCTTTGCATCACTGTTTGGATCAGCAATAAATGTGTGATGGTCGCTTGAATAACAAGAAAGAGCAGCATAATATTGCTTTTATATTATGGCTTCGTAACAAATGACAATGACCATTGGTGAAAAAATGTAATTCATACTTATGCATAAATACGGATTACTAACAAAAGACAAAGACCTCCCAAAGCTAAATGTCACCCGTTAGTTTACTATTTGAGTAAAAGCACTAAAGTATCGGAGGGTACTGGTTGTTGATATTAGTGATGATCTGTTGTTAAGTTATGATGCTAATTTATTCATTTAATAATTATTTTCATGTTTGTCGCGGCCCTCCCTGACTATTACTCAAGCTGCCAGCCGAAGGACACCCCTGTACTGTTCTATCCTGTCTGTCTAGCGTGGTATGTCTGTCAGCTCTCTTTGTAATATCCCGGTGCCCTGATTGGTTTATTAGTGTAATTATTGGTTAATTGGTCAGCTCCATTATCAGTTACAACTGAGTTTGCTTAGTCCTTGCTTCCTAGTTTCTTGATATGTTTGCTTCATTGATCCCAGTGTAACTCCATCCTCCAGTTAGTCCAGTTCTCTTAATCTATTGGTTTAAGGTTAAGTATCTTGTTAAGTTTAATCAGTCTGTTTAGTGTTTGCATTTGTTTCTAGTTTGTTAGTTCCTATTTAGGCCTGTCTATCCCCTTTGTCTCGGTCAGTCCGTTGTCGCTCTACCCCATGTTGGTGTGCTCTGTGTCATGTTTGAAGACGCTTCAGTTTTAGTTTGTGGCCATGGAGCCGATTTTTGTTGTGCTGGTAAACAAAAGGAAGCTTGTATTGGTGCTAAACACTCCTTTGTCATGCCTACACACCCAGTCACAACGTTGGCACAAAGAAGCAGAACATGCTTAGCATTTGGTAAAACCTCAGTGTATATCATTTTGCACCATCGGTTACATAAAAATGTCATATCGCCCCTTCAGTAACAGTTTGTAGAAAGACGAAATGGGTCACTGCGGACAAAATAAGGCTGCAAAAGGAGTAACAAGTAGAAGAGAAATATACCAGAGTAAAAGTACATGCCTCTCGTTAGTGCTAATGAGTTGAGAGTAAACGTTGCTATTATTAATAATACTCAGTCCAAGTCGGAGTGTAGTTACAAGTCCAAGTATATTACTAAAGTAAAGTACAATTATCTAATTATCTAATCAAGTTCTGATAGGCCACAAAGATTTGCTTTAATTAAACAATAATGACAGTTCTTTCTCTTATTTAAGTTGTAAAATGTATCGCAAAACACCACATTCCAGCAGCTTCATGTCCAAAAACATTCTTTACAGCTATACCAAATACACAGAAAGTGATATGTGTGCAGTGGTGAATACTGTGTCACATGTGTGTGCTTTGAGGGACGTCTCTGGAGAGAAAAGTGAGGAATCACATAAATATGATTTCAGGTCCAGCCTGTCCGACAGAGCAAGACAAACACTGCAGCCAGCAGACTCCCCTGAGTGAGACCTCTGTTGGGTCTCGGCATATTTCAGAAGATGCAGCGACAAAGAGAGAGAGAGCGAGAGAGCGAGCGAGCAAAACATAAAAAGTGGTCACACACGATTAGGTTGAAAGAGAGGTAACGGGAAAATGGTTGAGGTGAGGTGGGTGAAAGACACATGGAATCCAAAACCCAGAGCCAGAAAATGGAGGGGGAAAATAACTTTATGATACTGTCTTTCTGCTATCAATTTCAAGCATTATTGAAGTGTAACAGTACATTGAACGGTAACTTCATATACTGAGTAAATGCAGTGTGATCGAGCGTGTCAATGGCACATCAGTCTTCATTGAGGCAGTGTTTTGCCGTGTGTGTGTTTTTCTATGGTTTCATTTTGAGATCAGCAGTCTGTAATGTTCTCATGAGAAAAATTATTGAAAAAATGGTGAACAGAGCAGGCTGAGGAGCAGTGAGGAAATGCACTTTCAATAGTTTGCGTCTAATTTCTTTTGAAACCACAAGATCCTTTTCACTCCGTTGCCTCCACCCTCCTGGCTGCCCGGGCCCACCGGGATACTCCAGGCAAGACTTTCCTTTTGAATAGATTTGAAGCACATGTTATACACTCTCATCTCTCCCTCTCTCTCTCTCTCTCTCTCGGTGGTGGCAGAAGAGGAAGATGGATAGGTGTGTAAATATACAGATGGATTAACTGCCAGTGGCGTATACAGAACCTGAAACCTTTACTCTCTGTTCTGACTTAAGTAAAAGTAAAGATTATTTACAAAGAAAATTCCAGTAAAATATAAAAGTCGCCCATTTCAACTCTACATGAATAAAGTACCTGATGTTAACAGTATTTAAGAATCACAGCATTTGCTCTTATCATTTTACAAGCCGTACTTAATGAACAATGATGGAGAGAAAAATCTAACATGTATCAACTGGTTCCAAAAGGGAATTTGTGGGATTAAGCGGTATGGATAATAAATGTAGAGTAATAGAGAGTGAAAGTTGATGATATTAATAATATAGTTCAAGAAGAGTGTACTTTAAAGAATACTTAAGTACATTAAAAAAGTACCGTTGCTCAAGTATTGTACACCACTGGCAAGTGAACTGTCTTTTGTACTCCCATGTGCACGCTCTCTATGTCATCAACATTGTGCTTATAACACTGATTAAAATGTCAGCAGTATTTACAGTTAGCCACAATGAATAGTGGAATTGAATTTTTTGTTGATGTCTATTATTACTGCCTGTAGTGTTCAACAGAACACCTAAAATGAAGCATGTTAGAATCCACACAGAGCCTCCATTCCAACCATGCCGTCACATTATAACATCTGGAGTGACTGATGAAAGCATTGCAGACATCTGCAAAACCCTATCATCACTCTGACACACTGATGACCAACCGGAACATGTTCAATTCTCAAAAACAACACATTCCCGCATTAATATATCTAAACAATACCAAACTACGTCTAACACAAACCAGTTTTTAGATAAACAAAATCAAATCTTTCAAGTTATTTCAATGCCAAATGCTATCATTTTAGTGTTGTATTTTTATGTGTAGGCTACTGTATTTTTCTTTTTAAAAATGTTTGTAGCGTATAATTATCTATGAGAAAAATACAGTGGTGTGTAGCTCTTACTGGCACTGTATTTAAGTCTTATTTCCAGTACTTTGTATTGGGACATTATCCTGGGACTCCAAATAGCTACTGCAGTCTTGGAATATTGTCCACATTAGAAACATTAATTCTCTACTTGACTATGCTTATAATGGAAGAAATGTACATATACTGTACATGTAAATGTAAATGTTCTGAAAATAACATTTTACAGATGATGTTTTCTAGAATAGTCTTTACTTGTTACGAGTAATGTTACACAACGTAGTTAAGGCTCGTGTAATGGCTAACATTTACTAATATCTGCAGAATACTGGTAATAACAGACAAGTTAGTCTGATGAGTTAGAACTTGTACTTGGACTGGCTTTAAGTTTTACAAAGATCATCAGACATGTTCTTTACATGCTTTATAAAAATAAAAAATAAAAATACAGTCACTGCCAAGACTCAGATAACGGAGAGAGAGAGAGAGAGAGAGAGAGAGAGAGTGAGAGAGAGAGAGAGAGAGAGGAGAGTGAGACACAGAGAGAGAGAGTGAGAGAGAGTGAGAGAGAGAGACAGAGTGAGGTGAGGGAGTGAGAGGTGGGGCCTGAGAGAGAGAGAGTGAGACACAGAGAGGTGAGACACAGAGAGAATTGAGACAGAGAGTGGTGAGGCGTGAGCCCAGAGAGGTGAGAGAGAGTGTGTGAGGTGGAGAGGTGAGACACAGAGAGGTGGGTGAGGTGAGAGGTGTGAGGAGAGAGGTGAGGACAGGTGGGGGGTGGGACACACAGAGGGTGGGACACAGGGGAGGACAGGGGGGGGGGGTGGGGACAGGAGAGGGTGGGGTGGGGCGGTGAGCCAGAGGTGGGAGAGAGTGTGAGGTGAGGTGAGACACAAGAGAGAAGAGTGAGGTGAGAGAGTGTGAGAGGTGGAGACAGAGACAGGTGAGAGAGAGAGAGAGACAGAGAGGTGGTGAGGTGAGAGAGAGTGAGACAGAGAGAGGTGAGAGAGAGAGAGACACAGAGAGAGACAGAGAGAGAGAGAGGAGTGAGACAGAGGTGGGAGAGATGGGGTGAGAATTCAAGGACACAGGACAGAGAGAGCGAGTGTGGCAGAGAGAGCGAGAGCAAGAGAGGTGAAGGGGGGGTGAGAGTGAGAGAGTGAGAGAGAGAGAGAGAGAGCTTCAGTTCGTTTCTCTTACATGCCACTGTAATATCGTTGACATTTGAGTTCAGTTTACTCGGATTTTTTTTTTTTTTTTGCAGTAGTTTATAATGTAAGACGTTTAACGAAACCGAACTGATCACGTTGAGCTGTGGTGCCCATGAGGCTGGAACTCTGCGTTAAAGTTGCGCAGCTGCTGCTGAACACTCCTCCTTCATCCCCCGCTCTTACCTGACCACAGCGCGGCTCCTCGGAGGCTTTATCCAGACGCTTTTTCGGGAATTTGGATTCATGTTGGAGGAAATCTGCTGGATGCGACTCTGGAACACTTGGAATACCATTTCTGGATTTCTCCCGTATTGCACCGTGCAGGTTTAAGGCTTTTGCATCTTTAATTGGAGCGTGATTGCAGCTGGTGGTAAGATCACTTCTCAGATCTTCTCAATGTTTTCCCCCCTTTTTTGAAATATTCCTCGTGCGTTTGTGCCTCTTGTAAATAGGCTAAATGAAGTTTGCAACAGCTGGAATGTGGGAAAACAACTTAACAGTGTTTTCACTCCACAAATGATAGGTATGAAGTGTGCTAATTGCAACATGTGAATGTAGAATGGTGTGAATATTATTCTGAGCACCTTGTATTTGAACTAGTTGCTAATGTGGACAGTCCCCCAAGTGTTCTATTATTATTCACATTAGCACCATTAGTCAATAGTCATAACTTGTTACATTTGAACAAGCAATTAGACATAACAGTCACATTGTTAAGGCACTGTTGATACCACGAAATGTTGGTGCATTTTCCTGCATGCTGTACCTGTATAATTTGCATGTGACAAATAAAGAATCTTGAATCTCACATAGCAACCGGTACTAATATTATCTACAAAATTCTGGGACACTGAGGCAGTGTTCTAACAATGTATTGAACATAACAGTAGCATCAGTAACAATCTTGATAAACAACTTTACAGTTTCCTTCCTCCTGCAGTGTTTTTGACTCCACAAATTACAGGTATGAAGAGTGCAAATTGCAACGTATGCATTTAGAAAGCAGTGAATGTGACAAACTGCCCCCTAAAAACATGCGGGTCCCACGCGGAGAGTGGAGGCTCCTGGCCCTCCTGCTAGTTCTGGCTGGAGTGAGCTCGAGCAGCAGCGCGTGCCCCAAGATGTGCGCGTGTTACGTCCCCACAGAGGTGCACTGCACCTTTCGGTACCTGAGTGCAGTTCCACTTAAGATCCAGCCGGTGGTAGAGAGAATAAACCTGGGGTAAGATACCTGAATCATTAAATACTATTTAAAACTACAACATAAAATCTTTGAGTCAATTTTTGAGTAACATGAAGAAAATGAAGCAATAACTTAAATATACAATTAAGTGAGCCTCGTGTATTTAAGCATCTCTTTGTCCTTGGAAATATGTTTTCAGTTACAATAGTCTAACTGTGCTGAGAGAAAATGAACTAACCGGTCTGAAAAACCTGGAATTGTTGATGCTGCACAGTAACACCATCCATACCGTTGAAGACAGAGCATTCAGCAGCATCAAGTCCCTACAGGTAAAATAATAATTCAGTCCTTAAATGAATCTCAACTTTATCCCTTAGGGTCTCTTTTTGCTTGACCTAAGACCCTGGACAATAATGGGTATAGATTAAACAAATACTGCCTTTTTAATGATGCTGACCAGAACTAGCACTTTTAAAGGTAAACACATATTCAGTTTTAGGTCATAAGATTCAGAAATGATAGTGCAGGAATTTTCAATCAGAAATTGTAAACGAAATGTAAATGATTCCGTCTGCACACTGGCTAACAAGATTTGAAAACTACTTTTAAGGGCCACTACACACATTCCGATCTTCCATTAAATGATAAATATTGAAATGGATTGTGTCTCTGTTAAATATGTGACCCGATCTGCCGTAATGAGTCGGAAGTCGGCGTTCTATTTATTTAGATACAGGCCGATTATGTTGAAAAACATAGCAAAAATAGCGATTTTTCTTTTTTGGAGACCAGATTCATTTTGAAGACCTTTTCTTTCATATAAGACCAAAAAAGAAAAATGGATATTTTTGATGTTTGTCAACATAATCGGCCCGTATCTAAATAAATAGAATGCCGACTTCCGACTCATTACGGCAGATCGGGTCACATCTAATAAAAGCTTGTTTAGTAAACGACTGATTATCATGTCCCTTTGGTTATTTGATATAATGTAAAACCCACAACACACACAAAGCCAGTGCCAGGAATTTATGTCTACTTAGCAATAAGTAGTACCATTTAGATGAAAACCAAAATCAGATGTTGTGGAGATTTAATGATTTTCTTTGTTACTCCACTATTTTCCTGAATCTGGTAGTAGTTCAATTAAAGAGCTGAATGAGGATGCTGGCAGAGATTTATTACATCCAGCAGCCAAAACACCAGAGCTGTGGTCAAGAACAGACCAAAGGCAGAAAATGAGGGTTAAAGTGTAACACAAACTAGAGTAGCAAAGGCAAAGTCGTAGTCAGCACTCCAATAATCAAAAGCAAAGAAAAGACACAAACAGAAAAACGGCTCAGTAATGCAACTAGGATTACAGTGTAGAGACGTGGTGGACACACAAATCAAGAAGTCTGTGGTGGCCTGAGTGTCTGCATTGTTCCTAGTAGCATGGAGGTCTTACTGCACCCAGAACTTTTGAATACTGTTAAAAACTTCTGTTTTCCTAGTTGTTCACTGAAGGAGATTTACAAAATGACTAATACAAATTGCATGGTCCATGTAGGACTATAGTGTTTAAATTTGCTGCCCAGTAGATAGAGCAAGTCTAATTGCCTTCTTGCCTATAATAAACAAAACATCACACAGCACAGTAAAGTCACGACACTTTGCAGAATGGGCTGCATCATTAGTAATATAAAACCATTTTCTGTTGTTTAAGGCCTCATCCACACGGACGTTTGAAATGAACGCCCTCTGAACGCCATACGCGTTTTTGCTGGGTTTTGTAGCTGCGTTCGATTGGCATTTCACTGGCGTTCGCAATAGCGTCGTTTTCCTCGCGTTCGTCTGGATTTTGACGCCAAGAAAACGTTGCATGCAGCGTTTATCTGACGCCACCCCAACGCGCAGCCGGCCGAACGCCGGTGCTGAACCCCCGTGTGGACGCTTTGATTTGCTCCAAAGAGCAGAAAAACGGTCGGCGTTCAGTCGGCGTTCACCTGGCGCTACGAACGCCAGAAAAACGCCTGGTTCAGACGTCCGTGTGAACGAGGCCTAAGTCATACGAGACGTGATGTTCTGTTCTGGTACATTCTAGCTTTCTAGCTTTCTTGTAAGCATTAGCATACTAGCCAGCAGTATCATATAATAACAGCAAGATCATCTCACATCACACATCAGTAATGAAAATGCGTGAGATGTATGTTTTGTGTGTGACTATAGTTTTATATATAGTTACAAAGTGATCCTTCTGTTCTAAATTATTTTGAAGTAGAATTAGATGAACTGCGTAGTTATAGAATTCCATGCTAACAAGAAACATATGCTGTTATAGGAAAGAAGTCAACTTTCATTGGCATAATGCTCGTCAAATTTCTTTGCAAAGTTTCTTTTATTATTTATAATGCAGTTTCCAGATTCTTGTATTACTCCACACTGTTTATGTTAAACCATTCTTTGCCATGGTCTTTTTTGATTTTAAAGGTGCTAAAGATGAGTTACAATAGAGTCAAAGAGCTACGCAAGGAGATGTTTCAGGGTCTGGATAATCTTTTGCGTCTCCATATGGATCACAATCGCATTGAATTCATCCATCCGGAAGCTTTCTATGGTCTGACCTCTCTGCAGCTGGTCCATTTGGAGGGGAACCTTCTCCAGCAGCTTCATCCAGACACCTTTGTTACTCTGAGACTGAGCCAGATTTTCAAATTCTCCACTATCAAGACCATTTATCTTTCTGAAAACACATTAACTACTTTACCCGCTACTGTGTTCACTGGCTGTTACCAGCTAGAGAATCTTTTTCTTCGTGGAAACCCCTGGTCGTGCGACTGTCGGATGGACTGGTTTGCAGAGTGGATGGAAAGGAATCCGGGTATGCATAACAGGTCTACTTATTTGGAGTGTCAAACTTGTAATCAGCCATCTGGTCAGCTGCATGCCACACTAAGTCATTTTTCAAGTACAGTAAAATGTTTCTAAGATAAAAGTTACTTGAATGTAAGATTTTGTCTGGATCCAAAAAAGGAGGTTTTTCAAATATTTGCACACCAAATATAATAAAGATACTACTTAAATGTTAAATACTAGAAACAATTTTTATAGAAGAATGTGCTTGTTTTGTAAGAGAAATTTAAAAAAAAAATAAAAATTTAAAATAATATTGTTTGTCCTTCGTCAACCCCAGTCAAGACAGCAAACTAATGCAAATTCAACCATACTGCCCCTACCACTGAACATGTTGGATTATTTTTGACATTATTCACTAAATTTTACATTGGCACATCTTCAGTAATTCAGGCATGATTACAGAAAACAGGAGATTATGTATCTTATACAAGTCAGTTTTACATAAATGACTTGAGTACATGTAAATGTGGACAAAACCAAATACAGTCAATGGCAATGAACTATTTATTAATAATAGTATTGAGAGTTAATTAAAGTCTTATTTCAAAATGTGTGAAGAAAGTCTCTTTTATGTACAGGTGTCCTGAAATGCAAAAGAGACAGAAAGTTTGCTGGAGAAGAGCTCTGCCCCGTCTGTGAATATCCACTTTCCTCCAGAGGAACCAACATCCTTCCTCTGTCAAGTGATGCCTACACATGTTCCAAGCCATGGATTCACCCCAGTTTGAAACAGAGGAATCTCACGGTGGATGAGAGCAACTACACCCCCGTTTCTTCCAATGACTTCATCGCCCCAATTGGGACAATAGAAATGAATATTACCGACCAGTTTCACAACGATGCCAGCATAGCTTGTGTTGTGCAGAGGCCATCAGGGCTGGACAATTTGAACGTAACCCAGGGATTGAGGGGTGAAAATATTTCAACCATCATTGCAACAGTGTCCACATCGCTCATTTGTAATATTGACTATGATCATATACGCCAGCTTTGGAGTATTCTGGCTACATACAGCGATTCACCGCTGAGAGTTGAGAGGGAGATGCTTTTATCCAGAGCCCCAGAAATGATTTACAAATACAAGCAAGTGAAGTCAAATGAGGATGAAATCTTCACAGAGACCGAGTTAGAGATTAAAGCAAATCCAGCATGGTTAATGCAGAACATTATTAGTTTACAGCTGGACCGCACTACAACCACATACTCAACTCTCCATCTTAAATACTTGTCTAATGTTGAAATGAATATCGAAACCAACAAGGTAAGAAGAGACAGGTACAGTTGGACTATGATTAAAAAGGACAACCATACTAAGACTGAGGCTACAGTTCTCGCTGGTGGTCTTGTTGAACTGAACTGTCAGACATATGGAGATCCCAGACCTTCAATAGAGTGGATATTACCTGATGGAAGCAAAGTTCGTGCACCATACAACAGCGAGGACCGGAGGATTATTATAGCAGATGATGGAAAGCTTACTTTAAGTACAGCAGACAGTTCTGATGCCGGGGTTTACCACTGTATTGCCACAAACTATCTGGATGCAGATGTGCTTTCCTTCAGGGTTACAGTGTTGTCTCCAGACGTTGAGGAGGTAGAGGTCAATGGGGTTCAGCTCTCACGGTCAGTAGATGAGAGATTATTTCTTGATTGTGTTACAGCAGGAAGCCCACGTGCCTCGGTTCACTGGATACTACCTGATCACACTGTTATGAGCAAATCCCACGCAAACAAAAAACTCTTTCAAAATGGCACTTTGGGAATTTATGGCCTAACTGAACGGGACAGAGGATTTTACAGGTGCTTAGCTGCTAATTATCTAGGGGTGGATTTGTTAACCTCTCTGATAAATGTTTCAAGTAATGGCTCCAAAAGAGTGAGACTAATGGACGCAGAAGGGTCTGGTGGTGGTGATGATGATGAGCAGTCAAGTAGAGAAGAGATTAACACTCTTTACAGTAAAGAATTATCCAGTAGCGTTAGTCAAGAATCAAGGACCGTTACCTCCGACAGACCATACCCTAGGCGAAGACCCTCACTTCACAGGTTCCCCACAAATAGACGAGGTGGTCGCAGACGCAATGGGTGGAATAGAGGTGCGATGGAGCAAGCACCCAGGAAAGTAGACCCTGAGAAATTAGCAGATTTCATCAACAGATCTCAGAAAAACAAACAAGCAAAAGGAGAAGACAAGACAGTAAATCTATCAGAGGATTTAACAAATAATGAGGCACAAATTAGCGAGATAGGTTCAGGGAATGAAGCTTTTGAAAGTGACCTTTCCATCCCTAATCAAGTCATTACAACAACAGAAAATCCTGAAAATAATTATAGCCATGCCGTGACCACATATCACCTACCGGTAATAAATCAGAAAAATGCTGCTACAGTGAGAGAGATAGTAGCAGATAATCCTGTAAATGTAATGACAACAACAGAAAACATGTTCACAGGCTCATACCCTTATGCAGGTGTCACTCCGGCGGAGGCTAGTATCACCCATGCAAATTATGAAATCCAAAAAGATGATGGAACGCCCCTTACAAATCTTCAAGGTCATACCATTTCACCAAGTAACAGTGATGGATACAGTTTTGAAATCACAGAAAATGTCTTGCAGCCAGTTACTTTACAATTTACTGTTACTGACAATATGGATGAAATAGAACTTCCGTTTTCTGGGGATAGTACAGAAACTGTAACTGGGGTGATGCCACACAGTTCTTATGAACCTAATGTGACACCTTTGCTGGATCTACCGGCACAAAGCCTGAAACCTGTGACGCGTACGTCTGTAGACCCTGAAAGCCAGACAACGTTTACAGCAGTAACCACAACAGAAAGAGAGCAAGATGAAATCATGTTTCATACGACTCAACGGATAAAGTCTCCTCGTCTTCCGCCTGGATCCACTATCATCTCCCACCAGCAGATACACATCATTCCTCCAAATAAAAAGAAGGCAGGAAAAAGACGGAACCTTTTCAACAGGCGCAGAGTCATACGGCCAAATAAAATCACAGATATACAGTCAATATTGGATAAGTTCAAAAGGCCATCTGTTAAGCATATCGTTAAAGGCAATGCTACTGTTCCATATACAGTGGAAATGACCACAGAATGGGATGGTGAGATGAAAATAAGGCCTACTGTAAAATCCAAAACCGATGAGGAACAAAGCGCTGTCAGTCTGTCAACTATCAGATCTCATGTTCCAGAAAAAAGCATCACAACGACATTGAGCACACCATTAGTTACTTTGCCAAAGTTATCCCCAAAGTCAGATTTACCAAAGGCTAAGGTGCAGTCAAAGTCTGAAGCTTCCAATGAATACATTACCTCTACAGATTCCATGAATCAAAAACAGGTTTTAACTTCTGTCACTCCCACCACACCTGCTAAGTCTTCTAAAGTCATACGGGGAAAGATACCTTGGCACAGACTGTTTGGAAGCAAAGGAAGTCAGCAAAAAATCCTCAACAGATTTAGAAAACCAACTAAACCATCCACTACAACCCAAAGCATGACATCAGCAAGAACCATAACCACAACAGCACCAACAAGGGTGATAACTACCCTGCCTACTGTGGACTCCTTGGTTGTACCCATGACTGCCTCTGCTCCTGTCATTAAAGAGAACTCAGAAACATCCCGTGATTATACATTAGGTTCTTCATCCATCACAGAATCACAGACTTCATCTTATCGAGTACCAACTTCTTTTACTACTGCCATTCCTTCAACAACAGCTCTTAATAGGCCTGCCACTACACCTGTCTATGGATCCACATTATCTCCAGCATTAGTATCCCAGAGTGTGCCGATTCTTCCAGCCCCACCGACCACTAGAACCTCATCCAAGCAAGACACCTTTGAGTCCAGTTCCTCCGGTTCTGATTTAGGAGGGTCTGGAGAGTTTGCTGGCAGACCTTGGAGAAATCGCAAGCCAGGTTTCCACAGACGTCGTTTTAGAGGAAGAAGGCCAATGAAGAAAACAACAACACAAGCTCCAAGAACTTCTTCAACACCACAAACAGACTCCAAATTGTACAGTCTCACATTTAACCCTACTAGTGTGATGGTGAAATCTTCAGTATCTATGTCACCTGCTGTCACAGACTCCAGCGAAAAGTGGAGGAATACAGCCAAGACGACCACCTTTACAAAAGCTAATTCTGTAGACAACGAACCTTCTCCAACTCATCACACCTATGATAAAGCAGCAAGTACAGCAGAGCCTTACACTACACTGCCTTCCAAAATCCACAGTAATAAAATCAGAGTGAAAAGCAACAAAAGACGTCCCTCACGAAGACGTGGAAAGTACCAAACTCAGAGACCTTCAGTCACAACTACAAGACCAAACGTCGATAAAGAAGAACCTTCATCACCAGATTCATTTTCCAGGGAGAGGAACAGATCTAAGGAGAGAACGGCAACAGACAAAACACTTTCCTTCGACATAGTGACTGTTCTCACAGCTGAAGAAGGCTACAAGGGCACCTCAGGTCATTACAACAGTGACCCTACAAATAGCATTTCAAACACTTATGATCACACTACGGGGTATGGTACCACATTATCAAATAACATCGGATTTGAGTCAACTACAAGGGATTTGACCTCCAAACCAAGAATTGTTGGAACAAATGCAGCCACATTTACTGTTCAGTCAGAGTCTGACGCGTACCTTCCTTGTGAGGCTACTGGTAATCCCACACCAGTCATCACCTGGCAGCGATTATCTTCAAACACAGGTACTCTCTACTGCACATTATTTTGAAGGTTTAAAATGACCTTAGTTTTAACTCTTCAAGCTCTTGAAACACACTACCTAACCCTTACCTTAGCATTCAGAAAACATCAAATGGTGTTCAGTTTACATGTATGCAAATATGCGTGTCAAAAAGAGAAGACAGGCAGAGTACCACTTGTCTGCATGTTATAAAAGTCCCTTCATAATGTACCTGTGTTCATAAAGCTGCTAGTTATGGTCAACAAGAAATTCAACCATATCAAATTGTTGTTACCTCTTGAATTTTACATGTGGCAATTTCTGTTTTCAGAGTTTCAGTAAATTTTACACACTTTTCTTATATTTTTTTAGGCAGCATAATAACCATCAAAGACAAAACGGGAAAATTTGAGGTTTTCAGTAATGGAACATTGTTGATCCAGAATGCAAATGTCAAGGACCATGGGCAGTATCTCTGTCTTGCTGAGAACAGTCTTGGCTCTGACAAACTGGTGGTAATGCTGTCTGTGCTGACCTATCCCTCCAGGATACTGGGACCAAAGGTAAGAGAGGTGAAGGCCCACTCTGGTAAATCTGTAGAGATAAAATGCAAGACAGAGGGAAAACCAGTGCCTGTTGTGTCATGGATTCTGGCGAACCGTACACAGGTCAGGGGTCAACGGAACGGACAGGGGAGAATAACAGTGATGCCAGAGGGTACTCTGGTTATCCAAGAGGTGTCAGTTTATGACAGAGGACTTTACAAATGCATTGCTAGTAATGCGGCTGGTTCAGACACGGCTACTGTGCGACTACATGTAGTAGCAGCTCCCCCTGGCATCTTGGAGGAGAAACAGCAGTTGGTCAAGGCTGAGCCTGGCCAGAGTGTTTGGATGCCGTGTACAGCACATGGAGATCCTCAACCTGTAACACACTGGGTCATGTTTGATGGAACTCTTGTAAGGTCCCAGTACAGTCACTCAAGAGTGTCTGTTTTTCCTAATGGTACTCTTCAAATGAAAAACCTGGATTTCTCTGACAGTGGAAAGTATGAATGCATTGCTACAAGTTCCACAGGATCAGATCGACGAGTCGTCATTCTGTCTGTGGAAAGAACAGAAACTGCTCCCCAAATACTGGAGGCATCAAATCAAAGAACTGAGCTGGACTATGGCAATCAACTTCGGCTGAACTGCTCTGCAACCGGAAATCCCAAACCCCAAGTTATTTGGAGACTTCCATCCAAAGCCCTGGTGGACCAGTGGCACAGGTGATGAAAACCATTTTACACAACATTAATGACACTGAAGGTGATATTTTTCTCCCTCATTCAGCTTGACATTGCAATGTAAGGGGCTATGTACATGTTAAATATGATGGTATACAACATGGTATGGCGTACATTTAACTCATATTTCTTTCATTTGGCCGGATCATTTGCTAATGCACTTTTTTAAAATATATGGAGCACAACTAATGCACAGAAGAGTAGAATTCACTTAAGGGTAAAAGTATATCAATTTTACAAACCTTAAAATATGTACGCTCATGTGTTATTTTCCTTTTCCATATGTTTTCTTTCTTCTCATTAATGTCTCACAAAACAAAGGCCAAAGAGCTTGTGGAGAAACCTCTGTAGTGCAGTAAAAGATACATCAGCGAAACTCCAAATCTTTTATTCATTATTTGTGGTGTATAGTTGGACAAAGCTTGTTGAACGCATGTGGGAAGAATAGACATTAAACATTTTTTGAAATTACAAAAGAAAAGAAAAACAATCTTTTAGTTTTTACTTTCAGTGCGAAGTCAGAAAAGAAAAAATGGTCCAAATGGTTTATTCTTCTTTTCACATAATATTTCATTGTTAGATGCTTGAGATTTATTAGAATTCTTCAGCAGCAATTCGTTTAAACCAAACTTTTTTGTTGTCATTTCAGAATGGGCAGTCGTATCCAGGTCCTGGACAATGGCACCCTGATTGTGGACTCGGTCAGTGAGAAAGACGCCGGTGATTACCTTTGTGTTGCTCGCAACAAGAGGGGAGATGATCTCCAACTAATGAAGGTCTCCGTGTCCATGAAGCCAGCTAAAATCGAACCCAAAGTTGTTGGCAAGAAACAGGTGCCATATGGCAAAGACCTAAAGGTAGACTGCAAGGCTTCTGGTGCGCCCATACCTGAGATTTCATGGGGTCTGCCAGATGGTACACTGGTGAACAGTGCTCTTCAGGCAGACAGCAGCGGAGCAACCCGCTCAAAACGTTACATCTTGTTTGACAATGGAACACTCTTCTTCAATGAAGTGGGGATGGATGAAGAAGGTGATTACACTTGTTATGCAGAGAACACACTGGGCAAGGATGAAATGCATGTTCACATCACTGTTTTGACAGCAGCACCACGAATCCGCCCACCTAGCCTTACTTATGCTAAAGTGAAACCTGGAGGCAATGTTCGCTTTGACTGTGAAGCGGTGGGAGAACCCAAACCAAAAATTTTGTGGATGCTGCCATCCAATGATATGATTGCTGCCTCAAATGAACGATACTTGATGCATGTAAATGGATCTCTCGATATCCGTGACATTAAATTAGCTGATGCTGGAGAGTATGTCTGCATGGCCCGTAATGCTGCAGGGGATGAAAGTAGAGTTTACAAGTTAGACATTGACGGCAATCCACCCGTCATTAATGGATATTTCCAGAACAGAACAGTGGTGAAAGACACTGCTGCAAAGTATACCAGGAAGCTTATAGACTGCAAGGCAGAAGGTGACCCACCCCCAAAGATCACATGGATAATGCCTGACAACATTTTTCTCTCAGCACCTTACTTTGGTAGTAGGATTATTGTCCATTACAATGGGACTCTAGAGATCCGCAATGTTAGACCTACAGACACAGCAGAGTTTATCTGCATGGCCCAGAACGATGGTGGTGAGGCTGTAATGGTGGTACATTTGGAGGTAACCAGTCAACTAAGAAGGCCCATCTTCAAAAACCCCTTTAATGAAAGAGTGGTCACTCGACTTGGTAAAACCACTGTACTTAACTGTTCTGCTGACGGTCAGCCACCTCCAGATATTATCTGGACTTTTCCTAATGGTACCCAGATCACCGGAGGACCTAACAAGCAGCCACATCATCTCTTTGGCAATGATGGCACCTTTGTCATCCATAATCCGAGCAAAGAGGATGCAGGCAAGTATCGCTGTGCTGCCAAGAACAAGGTTGGCTACATTGAGAAGGTTATTGTGTTAGAGGTGGGACAAAAGCCTTACATTTTGACGCGACCAAGAGGAATTATCCGCAGTGTGTCTGGGGAACCACTTTACCTCCATTGTTTGGCTGATGGGAGCCCTCGTCCCCACATCCTCTGGAGCCTTCCAGGTGGTCATACCTTGAGTCGTCCTCAGTCGACTGGGAACTACCGTTTAATGGAAAATGGCACGCTAATCATCCATAATACTAAACTACACGACCGTGGAAATTATGTATGCAGGGCAAAGAATGATGCAGGCGAGGCCGTTCTAACAGTTCCCGTTGTCATTGTTGCATACCCACCTCGCATCACTTCCGGGCCGCCATCAAGTTTTCAAACGATGGCAGGCGCTCCAGTGCAGATAAACTGTATTGCTATTGGATTGCCAAAACCAGAAATCACCTGGGAGCTACCTGATCGATCTGTTCTCTCCACTACTGGAAAGGGACGCCCTACGGGAAGTGAACTACTCCATCCCCAAGGTACACTTGTTATCCAGAAGCCTACAAGAGCTGACTCTGGAATCTACAAGTGCCAAGCAACGAACCACCTTGGCACAGACACCAGGACCACATATATGCGGGTTATTTGAAAAAGGCAATGATGGTCCGCAGATTCTCTTTAAACTCCAACACCAGTATTGATGTCAAATTCTGCACATGAGGTGCTCTCATGAAATGTTCCACTATTGACATTTAGAGGACTAGATCTAGTGGAATTTCAAAGTTTTGTGAACTATGTGTCACATTGGTGTTACTGTCCAGGATAACAGACACCGCAGAGAACTGCTATATGGCATTGAGACAAGTTTCCGAGGTGCAGAAACCTGGAGTTTCACAAATGGTTTTTCACCTAGATCAGTGTTCCATGGTGAGCTACTTTTACTACTTTTACTTTTGCTGCCTAAATGTACAAATACTGAGTAGTAGATTACATATTTGCAGAAACAAGTTTATACGTTTGGCATAAGTTAGCGTTGTACAATACTTATAAATGGAAGCATTTTTACACTGAATTAATATATTTTGAGGAATATAAATATATTTGATGCTAGAGAAACCGCATCTGTTTTGTTTATCGATTGTAACTCATTTGCACTTTCACTTTCCAATCTTTGCTGTCCCTGTGAGTGGAGAAGATCACAAGTTATGTTCATAGCAAGACATTTTGAGAGACAGAGATAAAACAGGAGTACATTTTAAAGCCCATTTTAAAGAACAACCATAGAACGAAACTGTTTCCTCACATTCCTAACATTTTGTATAGAATTTATCACGTTACTAATGTATATTATCTTTTGCATAGAAACCTGTCTGAATTTAAGAAACAACGCTTGTGCAAAAATGTTTCACTGT
The DNA here is from genome assembly GCA_032718565.1 of Distichodus sexfasciatus. Lineage (NCBI taxonomy): Eukaryota > Metazoa > Chordata > Actinopteri > Characiformes > Distichodontidae > Distichodus > Distichodus sexfasciatus. The sequence goes on from JAVGVS010000844.1 coordinate 29,916, forward strand.
ATGCAATTTATTTAAATAAAACAATAAAATATCTGCGACAAGGACTCACCATGTATCTTTAATCTTTACATCAATAAGCAAGCAGGTGTAATGTGTTCTAAAGCATAACATTATAAAATGATATTATATATAAAATGATAGTGTTATGATAAACTACTTACGCTGTTAAATTCATTAAGCTGTAGTGTCATTACCTTTTACTGCAGGTCTTTGCTTCTAATTTAGCAACTAAGAAATTTCTCTCATGTTGATCTGCTAAAAAGACACTTTAAAAAGAAAGAGAAGCAAACACGACAGCTAAACAAGACTGCTGTGCTTTGTAACTTACATACTAAGTGAGATGTACTTTCCCTGTTCAGAAGGAGACGCAAATTGTGTAAAGGATTCAGGGTAAGGAAAGAACTAACTTCCTCCATATGCCGTGGATATTTAGTACATGAATTGTCTGTGCAAAACTGTGTTTAAGAATTCCACACCTCATTTTCTTTGACCTTTACTGAGACTAAGGAATGGTTATATGCACTGACTGGAAAAGCAGAACACTGGTCCATCAGCTGTGCAGTAAGTTCTGACCAAACACAGCACTGAAAAGATATTTTCTACTTTTTGCACCAAGTACTTATCAACAGAATCAAATATTTATCTGTTCCACTGTACCTTTTTTTATTGCAAGTGAAATTATAAAGTAAAAAAATGTCTCTTTAAATGATGTTTTTAATATGGTTTTATACTAAATAATTAATATTTGTGTCCCTTCAAGGACAGAAGTCGCTCTGTTGAGCTCGTTAAACTGGAGTCATCTGGATCCAACTATTCCGACAAATAGGAAGGCAAACTGAAATGCAATAAAACGATTCGGTCTGATTTAAAAAGCCATAAGTCAAGTTTTACAGTTTTTATTATTTGTATTTCTTGCAGGTCTATTTTGGTGAAACCTATTTTATTCTGATTTGGTGGAATTAATAATAGTTAGAGATACATTTTTACACATATTTATAATCTAACATTTTTACTTTGAGTCTCTAGTCCTCCAGAGTGTTTCTTGCTGGACATCTTGTCATTGGATTCTCACAGCTGGAGGGTCAAAGCCTTGGCTTCTAGCATTGATGGATGAGTCTCCACTGCTGCACATTAAAGGTGGGGCGAAATAAATCGTATTTCCTATATAAGGTGTTTAGCGTACCCCCAATGAATGGATGGATAGATGAGTTGTGACTTTTAAGTCAAATGTCTTAAGTGATATAAATGTACGTAGTCAGTCGTGCCTCTGATTAAGCTCAAGGAAAACAAACGTGTACATAAACATATTCCATTTCCGTTGTCACTAAATTACATGGGGGGCCGTATGCTTTATCCATAACGGGTCAAGGTAGATTATGATCATTGATTTAAATTTTTTAATAAAAATGACAATCATACTTTCGAGTTATGTGTCAAAGTTTTTAAAAATCTTTAGGCAAAAGTATAGTCCATGGGTCAAGGTTTGTGTGAATGCCAGGTCAAAAATTTGAAAAATCCAGATATTTATTGTGTATTTTTTTGTATGTCATATGAATAAACTGGATTGTGTTCTGTTTAATGAAGTAACGAAATGTATATACTGTAAAAGTGGCATTTGTAACAGGCAGAGGAACAACCATGTTATCGGGGGAGAGCAAATTTTGACACAAACAGATGAAGCACATTAAATGTGGATGTAGATCGCATGATAAATAATCATTGCACTTGTAAATATTAAAGTCGGCATTGACCTGTAAACCCGGTATTGTTCTGTTTGGTTCAGGTTCTGCTGAGAAACACACACTAAAGAGGTGCATAAAGCAGCCACGGCAAACGAACTCGTGGGAAAGTGCCAGCGTTTGGAAAGCTTTATAGCTTTATAGATATTCATCAGTAGCGCTTTTCTTGCGGCAAACAACAGAAAAAGAGGGAGAACTTTGAGTCAAGTGAGAAACCATGCGTGCCAGGAACAAATATGTAGCAGAGTCCAGAGAAGTGGCGATGCAGGGAAGAGAGACGTAATTGTTGGGTTGAGTCAAGAAATTGCCGGCCTTTTACAAGCATTGCGTAAGTGCTCTGAAAAAGGTGCAAAAATGCGTCCTTATGTAAACAATGACTTTGAGGCCAAGTGTGGGGGGTTTTGATGAAGCGGATTTTGTACGTATAAGTTGAGTCTGCAGTACAACTTTTTAATGTTGACATTAATTCATGAACTTATGTGAAATATGATGAAAAGCAAAGTTTGAATAGTCTTTAAGAAGGCTGATTCATTAAGATTTATTCTTGTGGTTTAAGAGTGTAAACGCTAAAAAGTGTAAAAGAAAATATATGTTACAGCTAGCAGTGATTCTTTAGCATGGTTTTTTGGCTTTTAGCCACTGTTATTATTTAACAATGCATTCTTTTAATTTCATTCTCTCATTACTAGACCGCTGTCTGTTTTTCTCGGTCTGTATTTCTGGAATTTCACAACGTTTTTCGAAAATCCACACCACGGTCTGAGAGACGCAGGCATGAGATTTACCTTCCCACTGCTATCTGTGGAACAAAAATATAATATGCTTATGGAAATTCGATTTTTTGCAATAAGGATTACAAGTCATGAATGAGATATATTTTGTACTGAACACACAGGATTATGTCCAAGACAAAACCCAAACATCTGAAATCAGTGTTCTTCTTGAACAGACAACCGCGCTGTCAAATGAACTCCAGATGTGGCTTACACCAGGTGGACTAGTAAGTACCCACGCATGTGATTTCCCAATGCTTCAAAGTTCTCTTATTACGTTCTTTGGGATACAGACTCATACCTCAAAATACAGACTTCACTTGCGTTGGTGTAGATTGTAATTCTATATCCCAGCTCACCTGTGACCAAGAGGAGACGTCCTACATGTACAAGCTTTTCCATCCAAGCAATTAAATGCGCACGGTTTTGTTTCGTCAGCAAACGGAGGTCTGGACGCGTGCCTGCTCGCTGCTGTAGGGTGGGTGGGCAGAATTTCAACTTTCCACATTCTGAATGAACACAGATCTTCACCCACCCTTGCAGGTCCCTTTAATGCTTTGGAGCAAAGCTGACGGTGAGATTCACCAGCTGTTTCACATCAGCCCCTAGCTACAAAGCAAGATAACTTGTCAAAGTGTGAGGCGTGTCAGGCGTTAATTAGGAAGTCACAGAATTCTGCTCTCGACAAAACAAGTCTGGTTTTCAGGTTATGAGGTTAATGCACGTATGTGGGAGCAGAAATGAGCGGTATCTTGGAGAGAGGCCATGCAGTGAGAGGAAACTGCTGTCATTTTGGTGGCTGTGGTTTCGATATTGCCTCTGGGATTGAACTTTTCAGACCAACATCATTCATCACTAAATCTGTAGAACAACTGCTGCCTTTGTCCCATCCTATGGCTCTGCTTGTTTTATTAAAACCTCATTTTACTTCAGTCGGACGTGGCCAGGAGCAGTTCAACAGGAACATTCAGGCCGCTGATTTAAAGAGTGATTATTGTCTGTAAAACTCAAGATTAGTTCAAAATCTAGCTTTCCATCTCTTCAGAGAACATGCTATAAAACGTTGTGAGGCCTTGGCTTATCAACCAAGTTTAATCCAAGTTGAAATTTTTCAGTCTTGTAGAGCGATTGCTTTGTTTGGAATCATGGAATATTTTTGCATTGTTGCTTTTCCCATCTTCGCTCATGATTATTCAGAATATATGAGTATAACTGCATCAATTTTTGTAAATAACTGTCTGGCTTTTGGCTGCTCTTCAGGGGAAAATCACCCAGGGTCTAAAGTGAGTGAGCGCACCACGACCAAATGTGACTCTGCATCCGACCCGTCTGTTAAGGAGCAGTGGGCAGTCAACATGGGTAGCATCCGGGTTGGCAGAGTTTGGGAACGATACCTTGCTTATGGACTACCTTAGTGGTATCTTTACCGCTCCGGGATCCAAACGGCGACCAACTGCCCCAAGCAAGTAGGTGTGAAAACGACCGTAGACACTTAGTAGTAAGGAGGTGACAGGTTCTGATTCTGCTGGTTGGCTAAATGTTGGACCAAGAGGTTGTAGGTTCAAACCTAGTTCTCAAAAAATTGGCAAAATATTGCAACATGAAGCACAATAAAACGTAATAGGGTAAGTATCGCAGTAACTACAGAATAGATGTGACCGTTCAGTGCTCCGTAACCACCAGGTGGCATCAGATTTCTCAGGGCGTGAATGCAACTGGTAATCAAGTATGGAAGACGAGTTGCTGCACATTAAACATATACATTTTGTATACGATCCAATATGTAAATTTTTTATACATTAACTTTTAATTTAGAACATTAGAATGTCTCGCTATCGCTATTCGCAGATTCGAATCCAGGACCGGTAAAGTTACCACTGAGGTATTCATGAGCAAGGTACTGTCCCCAAGCACTGCTCCTCAGGCGCTTGTTAGCTGCCCGCTGCTCCTTCACGGATGGGTTAAATGCAGAGCTCACATTTTGTTGTGGTGCACTGTGTGCTGTGCTGTGGTGTGTTCACTCACATTCATTAAAACTGTAGAAAAAATTCTATGAGACCTTTTTAAGGGGTCAGACATACCTGGTCCCGATTCGAACAACAGTTTTAAATGTGGATGTTTTGACAAGGTTTTTGACCTTAAGCTTTTCGTAGTTTAAGACCTAGAATTCTGTAGGGGTTTAGTGTAATTTGAGTTAAAGTAAGTGTTATTATTATTAAAGTAAGTCTTGACTCAAGAACATCTCAGTCCCAAAAACAGCTACTGCAGAGTGTGGCCCCATGTGGTTAAGGTCATGTTGTGTCTCTGTCTCTGGTGTTTATGTCAGGAGCATGGGTCATGTGGCCTCTTTTAACACGGCTGTGGTCTTGCATGTGTGAAGACTTAGGCTGGGCTCACACTCGGCCGATGTCAAATATTTCACGCGACTGGAGCTGGAGCTGGAGCGGTCAAGTGTTCTGTTACAAGTTCAATTAGCTATTAATCTGGGGTGGAAGTAACGAATTACAAATACTCACGTTACTTTAATTAAGTCGATTTTTTGGGTACTTGTACTTTCATGAGCAGTTTTTCAAGTGTGTAATTTTACTCGTACTTGAGTACAGTTTACACCATGTAATCTACTTCGCTACTTATAAAATCAAAAGTCGCTACTGAGTACGCCCACAATTTGAATGAATATTCAAACCTTTCATCTGCATCTTTGCAGCCAATAAGGCTGTGCAATCGCGACTGCGCCAATGAATCTATGACGTAAGCAAAGAATAAACTCCGCTGCAGCAGCAGGCACAGGTGTCTGGAGGTACTACACAGTGGAGTACAAACTCATTTATAGACTGAAGATTTGGAGACAAAGAAGCCAAAATGGAGCCAAACGAAGCCGGATAGACTCTGTTAATTTAGAAAACCAGCTCTGAACAAAAGGTTCAGAAAGTGAAATGTGACCGAAATGCTATTATGTCTAAGAATTTAAGACACTTACCTGCCTGTTGTTCGCAGTGTATTGGGAAAAGTTTAAACTGTTCTATGCATGTTCAAAAACATTTTTGTCATTGTTTTAACAAACAAATTTCCTGCTTTATATCTACATTTATTTACAAAACAAATTGCCTTTCTGTACCTTGTTCATCTGAGAAATGTGCTTTGAACGTAGATATTTTATACTGGTGAATCGAATGCTATTGACAACACAATAAAGCATCCATCGGTTAAAAAGTAATTAGTACTCTGAGTAGTTTATGAGAAGAGTACTTTGTACTTTTACTCAAGTATTTTTTTTTAACACCGGTACTTTTACTTGTAATTGAGTACATTTTAACCAATGTAACAGTACTTGAGTACTTGTACTTGAGTACAAATTTTCTGTACTCTTTCACCTCTGCTATTAATCTATAAAGAGTTTGCTGGAGTCAGTGTGTTTGTGGCCATGCAAGTGTGTGTGTGTGTGTGAGAGTATTGTCTCCTAAAAGATAGACCGTACTATTTTTGAGTGATTTTTTGCCAGAAAAGGTTTGGGGTTCGGTGTTTCTCTGGTCATTATGGAAGTGTGTGTGTGTTTGAGTGTTCTAGCCTTTAAGAAGACTAGAAGTTTTTGGACATGGCTCATGACTCTTTTTCTTCTAGGGTTCTTCTCTCTCTCTCTGTTCCGGAGATGTTCCAGTAATGCTGCCATTGTGCGGTTCTACAGATGTTTATGTGGATAGTTTGGTTTGGACTGACACACATCTCTACAGTGTTGCGTGAAACTGGCACTACTTCAACACATCTTATATCTTCCCTTTGGTCCCAAAGGAGCAACATCATGCAATGTGAAATCATTTCTGTGACCTCAGTCACTAGTACATCTCCAAACACAAAATGTAAAACACACGTATAAGTTTTATTTCTATCAAAGAGTAACCACAAGCCCAGTGTTTACTCATTACTCACTTGGAGTATGTAATGTTTAACTAGGCAATAAAACTGGGCATAACATTCCATGACAAAAATGAATGTTATAACACTGCAAAAAATAAAAATCTGTACAAGTGTAATTGACTTGAATTCAGCATTTTAATCTTGTTACACCATTTTTTGGATTTATTTTCTTGGTAAGACTGAATATTGTTTAGATTATTTGACTTGTTTCGAGAAACTTTATCTTGAGTTATCCTACCTAGGTAATACAACTAATTTTGAGCAGTTTTTTCTAAAAACGGAGTTGTGTTAACAGGTAGAGTGTAAGTATATTTTTACTTGTTTCAAGAGAATTGGAGGAAAAAAAACTAGTATATTTTGCTTAATTTAAGTTGTGTATGCTTAGTCTTTGAGTATTTTTTTTCTTGTTTTAAGAAATCTTAGCAAGTGCAATTTTCTTGCTGCACTGGCAGATAATTTTGCTTGAAATAAGTATTTTTTTCCCAAAAAGAGTAAATTTTTTCTTATTTTTAAAAAGGCATTTTTTGCAGTGAATGTTTGGATTTAGAAAAGAAGAAGCAACAATAAAAGAAAAGGATTCCAGAGCAACGTGTGTCCTCAAATGTATTGTTTACGCTGTTTCACTCGAAAACGGACGGTGTATTTTAGTGACTCAAGTGCATGAAGCGGCGGCACGGTGGCGCAGTGGTTAGAGCTGCCGCCTCACAGCGAGAAGGTCCTGGGTTCGAACCCCGGGGACGAACCCAGTTTCTGTGTGGAGTTTGCGTGCTCTCCTCATGCTTGCGTGGGTTTCCTCCGGGTGCTCCGGTTTCCTCCCACAGTCCAAAGGCATGCATTGTAGGTTAATTGGCAACGCTAAATTGGCCCTTAAGGTGTGAATGTGTGTGTGACTGTGTAAGTGTGTGTGCCCTGTGGTGTGTTGGCACCTGCCCAGGGCTGGTCCCCGAAAGTTGCCGGGATAGGCTCCGGTCTGGTCCCCCCGCGCCCCCAGTTGGGATTACAGTGGTTTGGGAAACGAATGAAAGTGCATGAAGCAAATTGATGGAGGCTGTTTCCGAATGTTGCTATTTTAAAGGTGCAAAAATAATTGTTGCACTAGAGCTTGGTCTAAAAGTTTTTTTCCCCTTTTAGTTTTTTTTAGTTTTAGGCTTCACATGCCATAAACCAATCAGTGCAAAAAAAGTGGTGTTAGTTACTGTAATGGCTGATTTGCTCGGTAAAAGTGAAGACCTCTCTCAAGATAAAACTTTGTGTAAGTTTGAGTGGTGTGTGCGTTCATGCATTTTAGACCTGGTTAGAAACACATTTATTTTGAGCTGCCAATATGAGCCTCCTCTGATGCCTGAAAATGCACTAGTGCTGGAGTCAAACAATCTCTCCGGATAGATTCATCCAAACGCACAAACAAATACCAGCAAACATCTGTGCTGTGCTGGGCTCTAACTGGGTCAGCAACAGCATCCGTATCGTTCCATCTCAAGCATAACAACAGGAAAAGATATTTTGTTGGATGTGTATCAGTCATCTGTGAAAACCCCATGAGCCAGAAAATCCTCTATAGCAAGTTGATCTGCGCTCATATGGTCCCTGTTGTCTTGCTCTCGCTTTTTCAACATCCAACCTGTCCTAAGAACTTCACAAACGGTGGCCTCCATCAAACACGCCTTAATAGGAATCGGAAGCAAAAAATAAAGCTACTGGAAACTGAAAATCTCGGCTGAGTAAACGCAGCTGCCATTGGTGCCGGTGACCTGGAGCGCGTCAGTGGAGGGAGGGCCGAGAAAATAATCATCCGTCTCCATAGCAAAATAAAATGGTTTCCTTGTGAGTGTTTACATCTGTAAAATAAACCAGCACCTATCTGGGCAGGGTGCAGCGAGACGTTGACGTGCCAGGAGAGATTTCGTGGTGAAGCAGCCTGTAAAGTTTGACCGGGTTTCCAGCGGGCTCATCTGAGGTGAGAGCCTTCAGTCCTTTACTCACTGGCCACAGGAGACTTGTTAGAAGAGAAGGAATTTCCTTTAGTCCCCCATTAAAAGTCTAACTCTCTCTTTACAAAAAAGCGCCTTCTTAACGTGGTGTTCCATCAGTCTGGCCAACACCATGTAATGTAATGACCATCCATTCCACACCTGAAGAGGAGGATTGATTTATACTTTGGATGAACGTGTCTGACCTAACCCTAGCCCCAAGACAGCTTGCTGGACCCTGAAGTTTCCCCCGATGTCAATTCGCAGCAGTGTCACTGCCAACCGGGGAAGAAGCAGCAGCGGTAGCCAGTGGTGCATCGTTTTTCGAGTTACTGTTGTTGCCAGGCTCCAGCAATCACCTTATTCACCTGATCATTTCTTTTCTTCCTGCCACTTGTGTTTTTACCTTCTTTTACAGTTTTTGCCTTTAAGCAAAGGGGCGTGCCACCATTACGGCTGTCATACCTTATTTTGACCACAAGGGGGCAGTTGGTGGCGTAACGGTATGGTGTTCACCCCGTGATCAGAAGGTCGCAGGTTCGAATCCAGGGCCAGTAAAGTTAACACTGAGGTTCTCATGAGCAAGGTACCGTCCCCAAGCACTGCTCCCCAGGCGCTTGTTAGCTGCCCACTGCTCCTTCAGGGATGGGTTAAATGCAGAGGTCACATTTGGTTGTGGTGCACTGTGTGCTGTGCTGTGGTGTGTCCACAATGACAAATAATCACTCACTTTCCAGTAAGTAGAATTGTGGCTATTTTCCTGTTGTTGACTCTTTCTGGGTGTGAATTTTAATATCAGTTCAATTATTTAGCTCATAGATATAACATCTGGGTCAACTATAATCAGAATTAGCTGCTGATAAACAGTCATCGCCATTTTTCGTTTTCACAACTCTATACCTTTCTGTGTTTTTGAGCACACAGCAGTCATTCAATTTCTTCAGGAATTGCTAACTTTCTTATTTGTGACCCTCCACGGCAAAACCAGTCGCTTGTCGCAAATTTTCAAAATTGAGTTATTGTGTTTTCATGAAAGGACATAAATCAAGCTTCAAAACGATACCTATATCGAATGAATCAGACGACATATGACTGAGATATCAACATTCAAAGGAGTCGGGTTTCACGCCAAGTGAGAAACGGAGAAATCTGCCGTCGAAGTTGACTATCGACGTAGCACTCACAGACGCTCGGTGCGGTCGCGGCTACGTTTGCATTTACGGTAACCTACGCTGCATTCACAGCCACACGGATAGCCTACCTGCGTTAGGTTAACTGAACTCGGGAGACGAAGATGGATTCCGGAGAAATATCTTCACGCTAGTCCACCAGTGGATTTACCGTAAATATTGGAGTAGAGCGGTCAAAACAGAAACTTTTAACATTCTGCTGGAATTGAATTCCTCACCTCAAGAAAGTCACGGTTTTAGGATGGAAAGGGTAAGTTTTTCAGCCAAATTTATTCACAACAGTAGAGTATAGACCTTCCACTGTTTCAAAACACTAAAAACAAAAAATCCAAAATTTTACCCCACGCAACATAAACAGTCGTTTTTCTCGGAAACCTCCGTTGCGACAAGCGACTGGTTTTGCCGTGGAAGGTCACATTTAACCCTTAAATGCGTGGTTTCCCCTTGAGGGAACGACCATCTTATACTCTGAGTTAAAGGATCATAATTCTTTGTACCTGCACTGGCAGTAGTCCCTAAACAAGCAGCGCTGTCTTCATGCTTATTGACCTCACGCGGCAGCTGCTTTCGCTGTTTGTTCTGGAACAAAAGTTCCCTCTGTCTATCTTTCAGCTCATAACATCCCATAAACCTCTCCACACGCTTCTGGCTCAGTGTCTTTGTTTTCGTACCGTAGGGGACTAACTAACACTGGCTCTTCTTCTGAGAGAAATACCCACCATGTTCAGAGATCACTTTGGGATGATCACCCTAGATGTCAACTCAGAGAGAGAAGGAGGTCGGTCAAATTGGACACGTCGTCAACCCGATGCTTTTATCCCTCTGTGTTGCCACAGGAGGGGGATACAGGAGCAGAAGTTGCGATATAAAAAGAGACTCTCAGTCTGGCCAGAATTGTGGAAAGGTACAAAGAGAAGTGTTTCCTTTGTCTCCGGACTCACCGCCTCATCGCCGCCCGTGAGGAAAGTGTTTGTCTTGGCAGGGAAAAGTCAACAGTAGTCCTGCAGTCAACTGCCAGTGGAGCGCACATATACGAGGGCTGGGGTGAAAGGGGTAGATGGTGTAACTGTTAGAGGGGCTGCGAGATGGGAGGTGGTGGGAGCTTTTTTCTTTAAGTGGAAAACCACTACTAGCGCTGAATTCCTTTTCCATCCCTTACTCCCACAGTTTGGCCGAACAAGGCTTTAGTGTTTAGTGTCTGCATGTCTAAAGCACTGGCATTAATTTCCAGTGATATGCTTCAATGACTGAGCAATGTATTACCATACTCTAGCTTGTTCTACGTGGTTTGTAGTAAATGACTAACACAAACTTTCAGTTAAAACTTTCACAGAAATTGTTTAAACCGCCCACATGAAACTCACTTTACCATCCAGCCTCTCTCACTCCTGTTCTATTGTCCACGTCCTCCCACAGACACAAAAAACCCCAGACTGCTCTCCTGGCCGAGTGTGTGGCATGTGTTTTTGCGTCTAGAGGGAACAGGAAAAGAGCCTGGATTCAAACAGCACTTTGAACTGAATCATCATAATGTTCAATCCAGCGTTTATGAAGTGCTTTTCTAATATATTTTATATTACAGACATACATACGTAACTGTTAACGCACCTGTCATCACAACACTCTAACCTGGGGTAGTCGTTAATGGAGTTCACCCTGTGATCAGTGAAAGTGAAAAGTGAGTGATTATTTGTCATCGTGAACACACCACAACACAGCGCACCATAATGAAAGGTGACGTCTGCATTTAACCCATCCGTCAAGGAGCAGTGGGCAGCTAACAAGCACCCGGGGAGCAGTGCTTGGGGACGGTACCTGGCTCATGAGTACCTCAGGGGCAACTTTACCGGCCCTGGATTCGAACCTGCGACCTTCTGATCACAGGGCGAACACCCTACCGTTACGCCATCAGAAGGTCACAGGTTGGAATCCCAGGACCGGTAAACGTACCACTGAGGTACTCATGCGCCAGGTACCGTCCCCAAGCACTGCTCCCCCTCCCCAGGTGCTGCAGGTACTCACTCACACAACTTGGATGGCATGCTCGAGCCAAGAGAACTAAGAAAACGCTGAACTGAAAAGGAAAAAGGCACTTGTGACAAAGACACAAGTTCAAGTGAGTTCCAAACAGCACACAACTACACAACAGACACAAACGCAAAGTGCTGAACATTAGGGGAAACTCATTTGTGACTCTGCACGGCAAAACCAGTGGCTTGTCGCAAATTTTCAAAATTAAGTTATGATGTTTTCATGAAAGAGCATAAATCAAGCTTCAAAACGATACCTATATGGAATGAATCGGACGACATATGACTGAGATATCAACATTCAAAGGAGTCGGGTTTCTCCTGTCACGCCAAGTGAGAAACGGAGAAATCTGCCGTGCGTAACCTCCTGAGCCTTTCGGTGCAGTCAGCGGCTACGTTGCGCAACAGCCTCGCTGCATTCACAGCCACACGGATAGCCTACCTCGTTAGGTTAACTGAACTTCGGGAGGCGGAGATGGATTTGGAAATATCTTCCGCTAATAGTCAACCAGTGGATTTACCGTAATGTGTGGAGTGAAGCCCGGTCAAAACAGAAACTTTTAACATTCTGCAGGTGATTCCTCTCAAAGAAAGTCACGTTTTAGGATGGAAAGGGTCAGTTTTCAGCAAATTGATTGTAGAGTATAGACCTTCCACGGTTTCAAAACACTAAAAACAAAAAATCCAAAATTTTACCCCACGCAACATAAACGCTCGTTTTGCTCGGAAACCTCCGTTGCGACAAGCGATGGTTTTACCGTGCAGAGTCACATTTTTCATGAAGACAGCGGAGACAAGACAGGAGTAAACTTTGTCATCTGTACAGATATACAGAGAGACAAAACGACGTGGCTCCAGTTTTCACAGTGCAACAAGAAATAGGGAACAAAGAACAAACAGGGCACATAGAATAAACAATATATAGATAGAATACAAAATATACATTTTAAACTAGAAATGGAGTATTAAATATAACTTTAAACTAGAACTAGAAATAAAAGTAGAAAGAGAGACAATTTGGATGCAGTATTAACCTACAAAAGTGGAACACTGTATGTGCATGAGGTTACTAACAGTTACTAACACTAACAATATGAAAAATTCTATATCCAGTCTATTAATAAAACAGTATCGCTTAAAAAGTCTGACTAACATTTAGGTTTGTGCAGATATTATAACAGCAGTGGAGAACCAGAGTCTGTGCAACACGTTTCAATATTTTGTGCAGACACAGTTGTGACCAGTGAAAGTGACCAGTGATATATACATTCACAGTTAGTGGGTGTGAAACATTCACAGTTAGTGGGTGTGAAAATAAGTAGCGGCAGTGCAAAAATTGTACAAATATTTTAGCAGTGTCGTAGCAACAGTCATTTGAGGAGGATTACTATTTCAATCGTCTGGCATTAAATGTGTGCCAGATCAGCAGCCGGTTGGAGTGATAATACTGTACAGTTTGTACAGTAAACATCACTCTTAATCATCTTTCCGGAGACAGTTTCAGTGCAATCTGTTACAATCAGTTTTTTACCGAGCTGGAAGAGACGCAATGTGTGATAATCTGAAGTAATCTGAAGCAAGGAAGGGGAACTCTGAATTTGAAACGTGGAAATATTTGCTCAGAGAGACTTCTTACTGATCAACTGTGGGCCTCTAAAATTGGAGGCAGATTTTGAATTTGAAAGACGGACGTGCTGAGCTGCTGATGGAGACGTGGAGGAGAAAAGGATGTGGATATTGAAATTGGAACAGACTCAAGAGCAACATCTCGGGGTCCAAACTGTGAGGTTTTCCCAGCTGTTGTCGGACAGCCACACTCTAGGGTGTGCCGGCGAGCAGCGCGTAGCTGCAGAGTCATCATATAAATAGAGAAGGAAAGCTAGAAGAGCTGATGATTCATTCTGCTGAGGAATATATGTGTGAATTACGCCAGTGCTGCTTGGTGAATAAGACAATTATGTAGTAGTGAAGCAGAAGTGGCATTTGTGGCACTGTAACCCATAGATGACATAGATTTGTGCTAGATTCGCATTGACGATGATGACACAATTTTACGCGAGATTAACTGTGTACCAAACAACAACAAAGAAACCGGGAGATCGATTTTTACGTCGTTATTTATTGAAGGGTTGCGGAAAATTGCACGAAAGCCATCTCTCTCGCACACACACAAACACACACAAGCGCGCGCGTATGCAAAACACACTAGTTGTCAAAACTCTATCAGATTTGAATGAACGTAGTAGAACTTAGGTCTTCTTTTAACTTAATTTTGTCTAAAATGAAGTAGAGCAGAGCAGATACCTGACCGTGATATTTCACCAAACTAGTAGCTTATCCTCAGTGTTGGGAGTAACGCATTACAAAAGTAACGAGTTACAGTAACGGATTACTTTTTGCTGTAACGTAGTGATGTAAGGCACTACTTATCAATTTTCACTAATATTTTACTCGGTACATGTTCACAAAGCCCTTTGAATCAAAAATTTTAACCAAAGTTTAGTTGAGCCTCTTGCACAGTGCATCACATAAGGCTTGCTTCTCCGGCGAGATGGCAGAAGACAGTGCTTTTGCGAAGTGGAAAGTTTGCGCATCACTTTGAGTTCGTCAGGGATAAAGACAAAAAAGAATGTTTTAGTCAAGAGCAATCTTTGCCCAAACCCTAAAGAACTATCGATGTCGAGAAATAGCACTAGCAATTTTGAAAAAACCACCTCGAGCATTATGCATGACGGATGCCGTGAATCTCTTGAATTCAAAGAGAATAAAGGAATGAGAATCGTAAGAAAAACGCATCTTTTCTTCTCATTATAGTGAGCATTAGTGTGGGATATAGTTTTGTTTAATGATGAACAAGCCTAGACTTAATATTTATTCCACCTCTATTTTGATGTTATTCAAATTCTGGTCATCAAAAACAAACAAACAAACAAAACCAAACAAATTCTGGTCATTTTTCATTTTGGCTGTTAATGTTTCTTGAATTGTCTCTTAAGCCCTTACTTTGCCAGTTATATTAATCATATTGTTCGTAGCCTGGTTAGCACATAATCATTATGCTACAAACATCACGTTTTACTCGGCATGTAATGATCGGCAATATTTTTTCTCATATTAGAATGTCAAGTTATATTTTCACAGTTATTTTGGTGAAAGTAACTGAAAAGTTACAGAAGTCAGGTAACGATTACAGTTCTGAGACAGTGATATTGTAACGTAGCGGATTACATTTGAATACCAGTAACAAGTAATGTATAGTGTATTACACTTTGCAAGTAACTTGCACAACACTGCGTATCCTACAAATTGAAAACTGCAAAATTGAAAAATATACGCCGACTGTCACGGGTCGACCCGCACATCACTATCGCTGAGGGTTTGTGGTCATGTATATGAACATATGGACATGATGTAAACGCAGAAGCAAGTATTTGAAGTGGTGGGCAGCGGATTTTTTTTTCCGAAATCGCACCACAAAAACTAAAAGATATCTCTCTGTCTGACTCTCACGCCAAAAAAATACATTTCAAGAAAGGTATTTATTGCGTCTGATCATTCCATGATGTCCACAGCTGGTCACTTGGCTGTTAGAGGTACCAGACTGTTGGAAATTTGATTATAAAACCATGACTTTATTTCAAAGGTTCCCCGAAAATATTTTCTATACTTTAAACCTATGTTAGATCTGAATTTTATGTAACATTACATTAAAACTAGGGCTGTGCAAAAATATACAGTACTGTGCAAAAGTTTTAGGCCGGTGTGAAAAAATGCTGTAAACAAAGAATGCTTTCAGAAATATAAATAATGATTGTTTATTTTTATCAGTTTACAAAATGCAAAGTGAGCGAACAAAAGAAAAATCTAAATCAATGTTTGGTGTTACTACCTTTTGCCTTCAAACCAGCATCAATTCTTCTAGGTACACTTGCACAAAGTCAGGGATTTTGTAGGATTATAGTCATTATATTATTTTGTAGGATTATAGTCATTATATAATTTTGTAGGATTATAGTCATTATATTATTCTGTAGGATTATAGGATTATAGATCTGTGGTTAGTTCTCCAAGATGTTTGGAACAACCTTCCAGCCGAGTTCCTTCAAAAACTGTGTGCAAGTGAACCTAGAAGAATTGATGCTGTTTTGAAGGCAAAGGCTGGTCACACCAAATATTGATCTGATTTAGATTTCTCTTTTGTTCATTCACTGCATTTTGTTGATTGATGAAAATAAATGATTAACACTTCCCTTTTTGAAAGCATTCTTTGTTTACAGCATTTTTTCACACCTGCCTAAAACTTTTGCACAGTACTGTATATACTATACGATATACTCCAAAAACAGATATTTAAAAGGAGGAGAATCATGCACCACAAGCAGCCTCAGATAACTGACTGGGCACTTTATACACTTGGCCCAGTGGAATGGCATGAAACATTGTCTAGCGAGATGAACAGAAATAGTCATGAAGAGTTTCGTTTCCTGATTCCTGATACACTGATCCACATCAAATCATAGTTTTAAAATTGAAATCAAACGGAAGACCAGCCTCATTCTCCAACCCTGCTTATAGCAAGTTTAATTTGTGTGACAAAATAGGTTCATGGAAGTGTTCATAGAATAATATACAAAAACACCACGCACACCGCACGCACGGACGGTCCAGGGATGTATAGATTGTGCAACGCAGACGCAAAGCGTGCTGTGCATCTTTATTTTGGTCTTAGAACTCCAGAGTCCAGCGCAGGAAATGAAAAAACAGAACAGAAAGGAAAGTTTCCTTAAAATTTGAAAAACGGGTCATTTAGTTTTTCACTGCTGCTTGTTAACCGCACTGACTTTAATCCTCTAGTCCAACCATAGAATTCCTGACATTTTTGGTCCAGCAATTTGATTGAAAACTACTGCGAACACAAGGTGTGTATAACAGGTAGGTGACTGCCATATGATGGGGCGTGTTGTTGGTTTTTATGACATGAAAACAGAGAACTGGGAGCTTCTCAATTTGTAAATGCGTAGGTGGAATCAGAAAATGACAATGCTTATTAAATCAATAATCACCTCCAGCGAATGAAACTGACACTAATTTAACTTTCATCTAATCTTGGTGTATATTTCATTTTGCGTCAAAGTTCCGCCTCTAGGTTGCCAGGTAGTCTGTAAACAACAAGGCAAATAGGAGAGGGAAATGCAAATGTAAAAACAAATAAAAAGGCGTCCTCGTGCAGATACGAACACAGATACAGCTTATTGAAATGTTAATACATGTAAACACTATTCTTACCCGGAGCGTGATCCCCAATGTTTTTGCGTGCTGGATGAATATGTAATGAGGATTTTAAAGGATCTTTGTCTTGTAGATTTTAACTGTAATTCCTGGCACTGCTCATGACGTCTCATATCTGAGTGCTTATACTGTTTACATTTTTCCCCACAAAAAGGGAGCGGTGTAACACAGTGGCCATTATATATCCTGCAGATATTATAGTGCTGCTCAGCCAAATAAATTAGGACATTTAAGTGCTGCGTAAGTCTTATTTTTTTTCCTGACAACTGGATCTAATTTTGACCTAACGACAGAGCTTTAGACACCTTTTGCATTTGCATCACTTGTTGTTTTACTAGAACTTTTATAGAGTATTGTGTCAACGTTTCCATAAAGAGTAGTGTGCCTGCTTTTATTTTCCAACTATGAAAAAAAAAGGCAAATAAACATTATTCACGTTTCAAAAAAAGTTGTTAAAGAAATGTCATTCTTTTTCTGCTTTTTAAACCCGTGTGTGGTGTCCACTTTGACTTAGTGTATCATAATTCGTGTATGAAAGAGTTGAGAAGAACTCGTCTTTAGAATGTAAAATGCTACGTTAGATCAGGATCGACTTTCACTCTTAACCCTACCTTTCACTTTTTTTAGGTGTATCTACCAGCAACAAGAAACGTTATAAGTCATGGAGCTGTCAGTACTGCCAGGGGTCTCATTCCTGTCCAGCAACCAGAGCCACGAGAACGTTTCACGGCGAGAATGTTCCCGAGACAATGTGCTGAAGACGATGGTTTTCCCCGTCCTGTATTCGCTACTCTTCCTGCTCTCTCTCACTCTCAACATCTTGGCAGTGTGGGTCTTTTTCCAGATCCCCAGTCGCTCCCATTTCATCATCTACCTGAAAAACATAGTGGTGGCCGATGTCCTCATGACCCTCACCTTCCCCTTTAAGATCCTTGCCGATTCCAACGTGGCGTCTGTTGCCATTCGCGTCTTCGTCTGCCGTGGCTCATCTGTGCTTTTCTACTTCACCATGTACATCAGCATCCTCTTTTTTGGACTGATCAGCATTGACCGCTGTAGAAAGACCCTCTGGCCCTTCGTGGGCACCAATCGTAAGCGCCTGGTGTCCCGAAAGATCCTGTCTGGAGGGGTCTGGGCATTTCTCCTGGCACTCTCACTGCCCAACGTGTTCCTGACCAATCGGACACCCACGTCTAAAAGCTTCAAATGCAGTGACCTGAAGTCTCCGATGGGGATGAAGTGGCACGAAGTGGTCAATCACATCTGCCAGGTGATCTTTTGGGGGAACCTGACAACAGTGGTGGTGTGCTACACGTTGATTACCAAAGAGCTGTACGCTTCCTTCGCACGTTCACGCGCTCAGACTAGACCGGCGCAGGGGTACTTGGGTGGAGCCGGCATCTCTCCGGGCGACCAGAGGAAGAAAGTGCGAGCGAATGTCTTCCTTGTCCTGGCTGTGTTCTTCATATGCTTTGTACCTTTCCACTTTGCCCGAGTGCCGTACACCTTGAGTCAGACGAGGGAACGTTCTTTCGACTGTCACCAGAAGCTGGTGTTCTTTCAGATAAAGGAAAGCACGCTGTGGCTCTGCTCTCTCAACTCACTGTTAGACCCACTCATCTATTTCTTCCTGTGCCAATCCTTCCGGGAGTCTCTGTTCAGCATCCTGCGTGTCTCACCTGGAAGGTGTAGGGCGTTGCTGGACACTTCGGACGCAAACACAGGCATCACCCCTATGGGAAACCACTCGGCAGTGCTGTAGACGACGTCCATTTCTGTTAGTCGGGACTAATTAAAGATATGTGTACATATTATAAGTGCACATATCAGCTTCCTTAATTTGTGATCGATTCTCAGCACAAGAAAAGTCTCAATTTTATCACATTCTAACTGACCCTTGCTAGATGTTAATGTGCTCTGTATATACACCGCCCTCCAAAAGTTTGGAAACGCCCTAGAAAAGGGCGGTGTTGGACAGTGCTGCCATGAATCCTTTTGTGATAATGTTAGTAGTAGTATCCATAACCTCCTGTCAAAAACGTGATTTATGACCCCTAGATTTATGACCCCCCATGGTGTTAGGGTCTACGGGAAACTGTGTTCAAGGATGTCTTGTTTTATGACGTATTTCCCTATCCTGATTTTATGATTCTTTCTGTCTTTGACCATGCAATCTCACCCCCCTGACCCCGGTCCCCAAAACACCTCTGGTGTTAAGATGTGTTAGATAAACCACCTACTGTTTAAGATTAGACACTTGGTTCTTCCTGACCAGATCCACCACCTGTTAAAGACAGCTCATTAGTATGCAGTGTGTGTGTGCGTCTGACTGTGTTCACGCATATATAGTGTTTTCTGGTAAGTCTTGCGTATTCAAACGAATCTATTACGTGCTGTAGTGATGGATGTATCGTCTGAAACAATGGGTATTGATTGTAAGAAGCGTGTAGATCTCATAACGATCTAAACGACTCTAAAACAACTTTTGCACCAAGAAGGAGAAAACCTGAAAGTCTGGTACGTTTTCTACAAAAAATACCTGATACAGTGGAATACGAATGGTGCTTGTCCGACGGGTGTGTTGGTGGATATGTTTTTGACAAAAACCTATGCAGTGTGAAACTATACACCGTAGATTCATACAACACAACAGCCGCCGATGGTGAAGCGTACATATCTTTCGGTGTCGGAGACTGGAAAATATTCAGGAATAAAGTATGACAAGACCTTCAAGTTCCAGGTCTGGACCCGGTCTACAGCGCTGTGTGGGACGATGTCTTGCTTCAGAAGTGTTAGTATATATTTGCTAATCGTCTTGAGCGGAACCCTGAGGATTACATTTACATGTGTAGTGGAGAATACACAATTGTGAGGGATGGTAAAGAAATAGATGTCGAGAGAGTCCTGAAAGACCTGAAGGTGATGTACCTCTGGATGGATGTGCCTATATTACACAGTGTTTTCAAGAAGATAGATAGATTGTTCAAATGGTGTGGCCTTTTGGACGGATTCCACGATATCAAGGTGCGACTTTTTCAGACAAACGCCCCTGAGCCGGAGTGTAAATGTGGGGCGGAGCATCTGGAATCCCCACCTATCGTCTATAAACATTAGAGGTCTAGGGTCCTCAACCACCGCAGAGACTGACAATTCAACAATGGCTAAGCTGCTAGTGGACGATGGCTGCGATGGCTGAGGAGTGCGAGAGGGATGATTTTTTGTACAAATGTCCGTGGTATATGGCTGATTCCAGCGAGCAAAAGACCGAGTCTGCCGATATGGCAGATTCCTGCGGAAATGGTGATGAGTGTGGTGTCGGTTGCATGGCGGGCTTTGTCGCTAAGCTCATAAAGATCTGCGTATGCGCCGTTCTGCAACGTGTCATTGATGAAAAACATTGTGAAGAGTGCAATGGATGTCAAGTCGACCACCCAAGCCAGCTTCAACATCCCTGCCTTTGGGGGATTGATCCGTACTATCTCGCCGCAAACGTAGAAGACATAAAAAAGAGACTTTTCAAACCATTTTTCATGCACGTTATCGCTGATGTCTTGGACCGCGAAGATGTGTATTGGAATGCTCAAAAGACCATTGTAACCATGGAGACCATTGTCACCGAGCTCAAAGACGAAG
The DNA here is from genome assembly GCA_032718565.1 of Distichodus sexfasciatus. NCBI lineage: Eukaryota > Metazoa > Chordata > Actinopteri > Characiformes > Distichodontidae > Distichodus > Distichodus sexfasciatus. The sequence continues at coordinate 50,455 of JAVGVS010000844.1, forward strand.
AGCGCATCGACGATCGACTGGCAGATATTCTTGACCAGAGTGACGGCCGGTGTGTGTATTTAGTTGATAAAGTCATATGGAAACGTGTGTGCTATCTTACATTTGAACAAAACCTGAAAGCTGTGATGCTAGTCAGAAAATTGTATGGAGTGTGTTTTAATTTTGGGGGTCTTCTTTTGTGAAATGTGGATGATAAACTGTGTGTAACTTTGTATTTGCATGTTTGTAAGAAAATAAACACCGTAGATCAAAACAGGCTAATTCATTATTCACGAGTTCTACACCATGTCGGACCTTCTAAATTCTGTTTACTATACACCCTCTAATGAGGGGTCTTTCGGTGGTAAAACGAGATTAAAAGCGGCCGTGTTTAAAGAGTCGGGGCAACGTTTGTCAGACAAACGGGTCGCCGAGTGATTATCAGGCGAGGATGCCTATACGAAATAAGGTGATTGTGTATGGTATAGACAAACAGTTTCAGATCGATCTGGTCGATATGACCGCGTGTCATGACCCCCCCTGGACTTTAGATAGGCTACGGCTAAAGTCCACCATGTTGTGTGTACTGTGTCGGCCATTTTGTGTCTGTAGTGTTCGTCCATGTTGTGTGTACTTCTGTCAATCAGTCTATGTCCCACCTTCCCATTGTGTCTTATTGGTTGATCACAGTTCGTTCGTTAGTTCACCTGTGCTTGTTCATTGTAGTCACACCCTCTCCTTCCCCACTGGTTGTCCCTTTGTTGGTCGTTCCCTGATCGCCTTCCCATTGGTTCCCCTTTGTTTCATTGGTCCAGCCCCTTGTTTGTGTGTCAGTATTTAAGCTCAGTTTTCCCCAGTGTTTGTTGTTGGTCCACCCTCACTCAACCCTCCCTACGTCGGCGTGCTGCTTGTGGGCTTGTCATATTTGAGTAGTTTTGTTCTGTTTGTGGTTCTCGTTCCAGTTTATGTTCGCTTTTCCTGTGACTGTTGTGTAAGTGTGAAGTTTAGTTAGTGTTGTGGCCCTAACCTCATGTCACGCCGACACCCTGCGATGTGACACCGCGTATGCCAAGGAGAATGACAACTACAAATACATGTTGACCTGTGTAGATGTATTTAGCAAATATGCGTGGGTGTGTGTTTTAAAAAGTAAGACGGGTACCGAGGCGGCTACAGCATTCGAATCTCTTCTGAAGGAAGGGCGTGTACCTCAAAAGTTACAGTCTGATCGCGGAAAAGAGTTTTTCAACAAACACTTTCAGACATTGTTAAACAAATACAACATTTGTCATTTCGCCACAGGTAGCGAGTTAAAGGCTAGTGTGGTTGAGCGCTTCAATAGGACTATTAAAGGTATTTAACGGCGGTCAATTCTAAGCGGTATGTTGACGTGTTGCCTGATTTGGTAGCTTCCTACAATAACAGCTATCACCGTAGTATCAGGATGAGGCCTATAGAAGTGACCAAAGAAAATGAAAAAACTGTGTTTAAAACACTGTACGGCGTTATGAACGCAAAGGGTAAAGATGTGGTGTTTAGATACAAAATGAACAAAACTATACGCAGGAATTTTTCACTGTTTCCGAAGGTATTGCTCGACTACCACCAGTCTACAAATTGAAAGACTATGACGGGGATGTAATAGACGGTACTTTTTAGGAGGAAGAGCTACAAAAAAATCTGTATTGATAGGGAGCAGTCATTTAAAGTAGAGAAGATATTAGAAAGAACAAAAAGTGGGGGGTAAACGCATGGTCTTGGTAAAATGGTTAGGATGGCCATCAAAGTTTAACAGCTGGGTTCCTGAAAAAGACGTGATCGACATTTAAATGTATTTTAAACCGTTGTCCCCAGACACAGAGTATCATTTAGCGCGACAACACCATGGGTGACGAAGGCTTTTACGCGACTCTCCCGAGCAATTCATCCCAGAGTGTTTACCCCGACAACGAAATTTCAAAACACAGAACAAAAATCGCAAGACCACTATACCTGAAGGGTTCATGGGAGGTCGGGCTTATCGAAATCCAGTACCCCAGAACATGGCATACTTTCAGCGATGACGACGGAGTGTTTAAAATATATGGTGATGCTCCTGAAGGCAGAAAAGTGTGTATGTTACGGGGCGGTTATTACCCGAATATTGATGGAACAGTAGCAGAGATTAACAGCTGCATAGCGCAATACAATGTAAAACTCGGTTATGATCATGTAGTAAACAAAATTTATGTGGACGCGGGAGATAGTGTTGGTCTAAAGTTCCACGGCAAGCTCGCACTAATTTTAGGGTTTAATGACGGAAAGACTTTTGAGATAAGAGTACAGGGTGCGCGGGTGAAAAAATTTGTTGATCACCCTGCAGACATGTATGGGGGCGAGTATTCCCTGTTTGTATACAGCGACATAATAGGTTACCAAATCGTAGGCGACTATTTTGTACCCCTGCTGCGGTGTGTACAAATAAGTGGGAAAAACAGAGAGGTTGTCACAATAAAATACGACAAGCCACACTACGTACACGTGTCAAAAGCGCACATCAGCGACATAGCCATCGAGGTGAAGACCGAGCAAAATTACAACGTGCCGTTTAAGCTGGGGAAAGTTGTCGTAAAACTCCATTTCAGACCTTTGAAAGAAGCACGACGTTTTTAAAAACAATGAAAACGTTTAACCCGTATGCGGATCCGCAGCGCTATGTGGCTTATTATCAAAATCAGACAGGGGGTCTACTCTCAGGATATGTCGGTGCCCCAACTATGTACGGGGCAGGTATCGGTGGTCTTTTTAGAGGATTGTTCCGAATGGCCATACCTCTACTGAAAAACGGTTTCAGTATCGCCAAGCCGCATCTAAGAACAGCTGCGAAAAACATCATCGGTGAGGTTGTTAGTAACGTGACACGACCCCGCTACACCGAGTCGGGTCAGGAAGGTTCTGGGATGATGGTAATGCAACGTCGATCTGTCAAAAGACCGCCTGGCGAGAGGAGTACAACCGGTGCCAAGAAAAACAACGTAAAGTATAAAAAGAGGCCAGTACCGAAAAGACAGTCGCAGAGTAAGCAGAGAGGTCCGTCACGCAAGCGACCTAAAACCATCTTCTAATCATGGCTTTACTACATGGTCTGTCTGAGGAGTGTAACAAGACAGAGTTGGACTTCCTATGACACAAACGGCGATAGAAAAAAACATGGAAGTACCGCCTATTTCAGCCCTATCTGACACAGCGCCGTTGGAGTTTTTTATCGCGGGGAACGGCGAAGATTATATCGACTTAAACAACGCGCTTCTGTTTACAAGAATTAAAATAACAAGGCCTGATGGGGGTAACATCGACGATGGGGCAGCCATGGGTTTGATAAACTATCCTGGAGCCACCATATTTTCACAGGTTGATGTTTCGCTGGGTGACCGACCGATCTCGCAGAGCTCAAAACACTTACCCTTGTCGGAGTATCATAGAGTGTCTGATCAACTATGACCGTTTCACCCTGGAATCACTTTTCTCAGCCGGTCTGTTTTACAAGGACACAGCGGGGCATATGGATGTGACCGATCCTGCCGGTGAAAACCGGGGGCTGACAAAACGCGCAGCATTTTCAAATGCCAACAATGTGGTGGAATTGTTGTCGCCGATACACAGTGATATATTTTTTCAAGAGAAACTGATGTTGAATGGCGTCGATATAAAAATCGGAATGACTCGCGCTAAAGATGAATTTAGTCTAATGCGCAGTGACGGTATCGCTTACAAAATCAGCATAGTCGCTGCATCATTATTTGTAAAAAAGGTTTGTTATCGGCCACTGCTAAATATCCGATTGATAGAGTGTATCTAAAAAATTTCTCAATACCCGTAGGTACCCGCTTTTACAGGCGCATATCATAAGAACCCGTTCACATTTAAACATTATGACTTGGAATTCTTGGCCGTATATGTGGATGGTCAGCAATTTCCAGCGAAACCATTACAGCCGCGATATTTAGAGGGGTCTGCGGTGCGCGAGTTTTACCAGCTAGCTCTAGCTTCTGGAAGACACCTAAAAAACAGGGCTCTGGCTATTGACAGGGAAGATTTTTTGAACGGATACACGCTCTACGCTTTTAACTTGGCGCCGGATGAAGAGTGCGGCCAGCATTTATCATTGATCAAGTCGGGAAACCTTAGGTTGGAAACCCGTTTCAGACAACCGTTACCAAACACTATTAATTTGATAGTTTACGCTATATTCGACAGTATAATAGAGGTGTCCAACCGTCGTCAGATTCTGGTGGATTACTACTGACGTTATGAAGTCGAACCTGTGACCTTCTGATCACGGGGCGAACACCCTACCGTTACGCCACCAACTGCCCCAGCTCTCTGTAATCTGGGCGTCCGTGGTTGTGGTCAGTTTATTCAAACATTGACTTGATATGTTATTCCAAGCCGCCTGAAGGATTGCCCAAAGATGATTCACACTGGTTGGACACTTCTTACGGACATCACGGTCCAGTTCCTCCCATAGGTGCTCAATTGGGTTGAGGTCGGGTGATTGGGGAGGCCATTCCATCAGAGACATGATGCCAGCTGACTGTTTCCTCTCCTTACTTTAATGTATTTGCACCAAAAAATGATGAGGATTTATGCTGATATCGTCCAAAACCCCACTTTGCATTAAACATGTCATTAAACCAGTCGTAGCGTTGATTTGTATAAACCTTATAGTTCTGACGCTGAGGTTCAACTATGAGCATTCGATACGTACGGTAACAGTGATACATATACTAGGGGTTTTTTTTTTGGATAATATTACTTAATGCAAGCAAATCTATTTTAAATGTAAACTAACTGCACTTCAACCCAAACACAAAAACAATTCCAGTGGCGACATAACACTGTAAAATCTGTAACTGTGAGCAAATTAAATAAAGACCTCGACATTTCAGTGGTCAGCGTTTTTGTGTTTTGCAACTCAGTCCTCGGGGCATGTTAGACCGGCCACAGTTTTGCTCTACCCCAGTTCTCATTAAAGACTGAACCAAGAATTCCATGTTTCTGACTACCTAGAGCAAAAATGTGCACCTGTCTGATGTGGAATAACTTGCTACATGAGATACATTGTCAAATTCGGGAGTGTCGGCATGACATGAGGCGAGGTCACGAAGCAAGCCATTTATTTAACAAATAATAAAACACAAACCGGCACGAGGGCCACAACACTAATCAAACTTCACACTTGACAAACACTCACAGCACAGGCAACACATAAACTGGCACGAGAACCACAAACAGAACAAAACTACCCAAGTCTAACAAACAGCACGCCGACATAGGGAGGGTAGTGTGAGGGTGGACCAACGGGAAACAATGGGACAGACTGAGCTTAAGTACTCACACACAAACAAGGGGCTGGACCAATGAGACAAAGGGGAACCAACAGGAACGTGATCACAAACAAGCACAGAAGGGATAACCAATCAGGAAGGAGAGGGTGTGACCACAATGAAGGAGCACAGGTGAACAAACTGATGAACAATGATCTACCAATAAGACACAATGGGAAGGTGGGACATAGACTGATTGACAGAAGACAGTACACACAACATGGCCGAACACTACAGACACCACAGACAAAAAATGGCCGACCACACACAAGACACAACGTGGCCAAACACTCTATACACAAAAGGGCTGAACAAAATACATACAACACTAAACAGAAAACACACATCACAACAGGCTTCAGGCGAAGCCCGTCCAAAGTCCAGGGGGAGTCATGACATACATAAGTGGGATGTGATGAGTGATGCAAATCTTTATTCATTTATCATGGACAAATTTGCCCTAAAATTATATAATACATTTTTTTTATTTATAGACTGCTTTTAAAGGTACTCAAAGACACTTTACATAAAATTAAAAATACAATAAAATGGAAAGATTTGAAAAATTTGCATTAAAAACACTTACATATAGTCCAAAGGTTTAAAACAAACGTATTTAAAACATACACAGGGAAACATTCAAATTAAATTTAAAAGAACGTAATCGAAGAGCTTGACTTCATAGTTTCATTTTCAGTCAAGTCTGAAGTTTTTTGAATCAGAACTTTATGATCTCATTCAGCAATTCAGCACATTTACAAAGAGCTTCCCTATTTTACACCATGATAGTAATTATAGCATGCACATGTTTTTATGCACTTAAAATAGATACTTAAGTCAAACATTTCTTGGAATCACTCCAGTAAGTCGTTCTTTTGAATACAATTAAAGTAAGTATCTAATATGAACAGTATTTGAGTGTTGTGGAGCTGTGGAGTTTACGTCTTATAAGAAAGTAACTGCTTTAATATACAGTGGTACCTTGACTTACTTAGTGGTACTTTTTTTGCTTTGAGTTGAGAGCTAAAATTCGGGTTACGCGCCAGCTGGGCCTGCGACGGTGCTATTTGTGACTCTGCACGGCAAAACCAGTCGCTTTTTCGCAAATTTTCACAAAGTTATTGTGTTTTCATGAAAGGGCATAAATCAAGCTTCAAAACGATACCTATATGGAATGAATGGGACGACATATGACTGAGATATCAGCATCCAAAGGAGTCGGGTTTCTCCTGTCACGTCAAGTGAGAAACGGAGAAATCTGCCTTTGAAGTTGACTATCCACGTAGCACTCACAGACGCTTGGTGCGGTCGCGGCTACGTTTGCATTTACGGTAGCTTACGCTGCATTCACAGCCACACGGATAGCCTACCTGCAGGCATCCCAACCTGCAAAAACTCATTTCCGGGAGGTCTTGGGGTTGGGGTTGGGGTTGGGGTGTCCAACGCAGTGATCCACACATATGCACGTTCTCTCACTCTCTCATTCCGTCAGGTGCGCGATTTACAGTTCTCTCAAGTGCGCGATGTACACGCTACTGTCTCGCGTGCAGGTTCTTGTTTGCTTGCTCTAGGTTCCGGGATATTTTATTCAGTTTGCGGGCATCAGGGAGACGCTATCAATATGCGGAAGACTCCCGGACCTTCCGGGAGACTTGGGATCCCTGTACCTGCGTTAGGTTAACTGAACTCGGGAGACAAAGATGGATTCCGGAGAAATATCTTCACGCTAGTCAACCAGTGGATTTACCGTAAATATTGAAGTAGAGCGGTCAACACAGAAACTTTTAACATTCTGCTGGGATTGAATTCCTCACCTCAAGAAAGTCACGTTTTTAGGATGGAAAGGGTCAGTTTTTCAGCCCAATTTATTCACAACAGTACAGTATAGACCTTCCACTGTTTCAAAACACTAAAAACAAAAAATCCACAATTTTACCCCACGCAACATAAACGCTCGTTTTCCTCGGAAACCTCTGTTGCGACGAGCGACAGATTTTGCCGTGCAGAGTCACATTTAATGACACTTGCCTAACTCATTTCAGAAACATGCTGAAAGGGAGAATGAAACAGACACATTATAAGCACATTTTTCTTATTTAAAAACATAACAAAAAATGCAGTGTTTTTGAGGGGTTCCGGAACGGATTAATGGCATTTCAATTCATTTCAATGAGGAACACTAACTTGACATGCGAGTAATTTGAGTTACGAGCTCCGTCATGAATGAAACTCGTAAGTCAAGGCACCACTGTACTTGTTTTCAGAATCATCATTATGTTGTCTTCTTTCATTTCGAAAATGATGAGACCCAGACCTTTGCACAAATCACCATCATAATGAACTGAGGTACCTGGAGCAAACTTGGTCATGCTTTACTGCACTTCACTGCATCTCTTCAGTATCAGTTTCTAAATAATTTTTTGCTCACTGTAAACAAAATCAGACTTCAGGATGTACTGGAGAAAAATACGGAACTTTCAAGCAGAGTCAAGTAGATTTATATTGTTAACACTTAGTCCAAATCTTCAAAATATTACTAAGTGCAGGAAAATTTGACAAAGACTCGTCAGAGGTGGGAATATATTACACCATTAAAAAATGTAATGTAGTGGTTAAAAGGTGAAGTGCTCTGTTACTGAATGCTCATGACTGAAGCACATGTTTTTTCTTGAAGGTAATCTTCAAACCTCAAGCCACAAACCTCAAATTAGGAAGGCATTGGGAGGCATTTTTAGCATTGACAGATCCTTTAACCCTTTGATGCATGAAGTTTGATTCCCACGACTTCTGATCTGATCTGGAAAGATATCTGAGTTTGAATATTTATTTCCTCACATGTCCAGTACATGATGCGTGAAATCGTTAGACTGCTGCTGTGTATGTTTCCTTGTATCTTTTACCCAAGATTGAGCTGGGTAAACAAATTAGCCACACCCCCTTATAGGTCAGACTTGGTAATCTTCCCGAAGATAAGCAGGACAGGGTCTGGTCAGTGCTTGGAAAGCTGGAAAAGGTGTTGGTGGAATGAACAGGAGGTTCCGTCTTTTGAATTAGGCGTACAACTAAGGCTCTGACTCGGTGAGGTCATAAAAGATACCAGACTATCTTTCAGGAAGACGCCAAAATCCCCCGCCATGACTAAAATCAAGTTAAATCTGGCCTCCTCTTGTCGGTAATTGGTGAATTTTCTTGCCAGAGCATCATTCAGGTGGAGCTGCGTTTTGGTGCTGCTTGAAGTGGAGGAACGTTGTCCCTGTAAAGTGCTTTGACTGTCTAAAATACAAATACAACTCACTTATTTCTTCAAAAGCTAAACACTTCCACCGTGATGTTTACTGAACACGGATGATTATTACGGAAAAGATCGGGGGGAGAGTTTGTATGTGTATATCACGAAATACCAGCGCAAACCGACAAAAGCTGTAAGCAGTGTAAAATCAGATAAGTAAGCATTATTGGAAGTGTGGTTTGTAGGCGTCTTGTGATGACTGGCACAGAATGCTGAGTGCATGTTGCAGAGAACTGCATATAATCATTTACACATTTAACACCACAGACGCATGATACACCCGCGGTTTTCTAATCCAAACGTAACGGAAGAGAATTTGATTTAAACAGCTGTACGCAAACGTGGACGCCATGTAGTAAGGCGTTAAGACAACATCTGCATATCAGTAAAGGTGGTATTGTGGCCAGCTACAGTAGAAGTCAATGTTGTGGGAGTGTTAAAATGTCAGCTGAAGAAATCTTTCGAGTGTTTGTCTGCTGGTGGGCGTTGCTTGCTGAGAATTTGATCAAGTTGATAAAATATTTTGCAAAAGCCTTCCTAATACTCACTTTGTGTGAAAGCAAGATAAAGTGGAACGTTTTCCATTATTTCATGTGTTGAACACATTTTACAGACAAATGCATGATGTTATTGATAAATGTTGGGCAAAAACTTCAATACGTGAGGATAGAAAGGCGTAGAAGTAAAAATATAGAACTAAACACTAGAAAATAATTTGATAGATCTTCATATCAGTTCCAGTCAGTTGTAGAAATAAAATATTCATCCACTTTATGCTGCTATTATAGTGCATTAATTAAAGGTGGTCCTGCAACATGAAAGCAACCAGAAAAATAAGGTTTTGAGTGAAAAAGCACAAAACTGAAGGCAAATACACATAGGATATGACATGGGGTAACACCGAAAGAGAAGCTGCTCATGCTAGCATTTTTTTTACTTGGTCAGTGTGTTAACCAACCCCATTTCACAGGAAGAGAGGATAGATGAATGATAACAATAACCACAACACGCCACACACCATTGCGCGCTGCAGCAGACTATCTTTACGCTCTGTCAGAACTATTTTCACTCTCTCCACTTTGCACTCTAAAAGGTAGGCGAAGTTACATGTTATTCCTTATTTATTTCTGATCAAATTGAGCATTTTCTACCTGTGTTTCTGAAACACACTTTAAATCAACACTGAGCACCACCATTTCTGATATATGTGTATCACAGTCTAGTCATTTAACAGGGTCTTTAAAAAAAAAAAAAGTAACTTATTACTGACATCTGGAAGATTTTTCTCATTTTTGATCTTGTTTATCATTGTCTGTACATTTTAAACCTTGAAGATCCATCATTATATGCATTCAATTTTAATCTCCTATGACTAAAGAATCCTAAAGCCAAACTGTCATTTTCGTTGTCGTATAGGTCCTTTAGTTTCATGTTCTACACTAAACTGCTAATAGTTTTAAAATACTGAAATGAGGAAATGAGAAATAAAAAAGGAAGACGTTGCCAGAGTTAGAAAGAGTTTGAACGGTGCAAGTTTGTGCAGATTTCAATCTTTTATACTTTGTTAAAACCTTTTGTCATTTCTATGATGTTTGTCTGCTACTTTAATACTTTTATCTGCTTAAAAGGTTTAATGGAGCCTCCAAATACGACAGCTTCTCCCCAGATGGACTGTGGCGTTAGTCGCACAACCAGGGAGGCTGTGATCGCGAGTCTTTACTTCCTGCTCTTCCCCCCTGCACTTTTTCTGAATGTGTTGGTGGCTTGGATCTGCACGCACCTCAAGTCCAAGTCTACCTTCATGGTGTACCTCAAGCACCTCGTAGCCGCTGACCTCCTCTTAACCCTGACCTTGCCCATGAGGGCCGCTAACGAGCTGCCTGGGGCGTCCCGAGGACTCCAGGCCTTCTGCTGCCAGTTTGTCTACGTCTTATTCTACCTGGCCCTGAACATGAGCGTCATCTTAATGGGTCTCATCAGCCTGGATCGCTTCTTCAAGATCGTCCGGCCGGGCGGCAGGCTCCTGTGCCAGAACCTGCTTTTCAGTAAAGTCCTATCAGCGCTTTTCTGGATATTGCTTATATTGACAAACAGTTTGCCGGTCATCCTCACCACCAACGAAGATCCCACTAACAAGACACAACCAGAGTTGTGCATGGCCATGAAAAGTCAAACCGGACTGTCATTGCATAAGGGAGTCGTCATGGTTGGCGAAGTCATTTTTTGGACAGTGTGTGTTGTGATTGTGATTTGCTACACCTGCATTGCCAAAAAGGTGGTGGAGTCCTTACAAAAGTCACGAAGCAGCAACGAGCAAAAGAAACGCAAAGCCAAAGTGCGAGTGTTTCTCATTCTTTTGGTTTTCCTGATCTGCTACGTGCCGTACCACTTGGTAAGGATCCCTTATACCAAGCTACAGGTTGACACCAACGATTCCTGCACCAAGACGGCACTGAAAATCGCCAAGGACGTCGGATTGTGGCTCTCTGCTTCAAACGTGGGTTTGGATCCTCTGATCTACTTCTTCCTCTGCAAGGCGTTCAGACAAAAGTTTCTAGAGTCGTGCAACTTTAAAAGATTTTGTCCATCTGTTGGCAATAATGCAGATACTCAGTCCTCCGAAACGTCAATGTAGCTTTGAGAGATAACAGATCTTTTTCTCTCTTTCTCTCTCTCCTTTTTTTGGTAACATTTTTTGCACAACCCCGAAATGGAGACACAGTAATTTCATAACTGGATAAGGCCTGCGTTGGCGCAAAAGTGAACATTTGGAAATTGTGAACCACTGAAGCTTTTAGTAATAACTGCTACGTGATTGCACACAAGTTCACAAAGCAGAAGGTACGGACCATGATCGGAGGCAATCATTATGAAGTCAAAGCGAAGTGTCTAAAACATGTCATAATGTTGGCATTTTTAGGCCAATCTTCTACACACAATTGTACCTCCTTTGATTTATTCACACATTTTATTCTGCACTTCTTTACAAGAGTAATATAATAACATAAATATAGCATACACATATATGATGCTGTGTATTGGCATTTTTGTTCGTGTCCTCTCTGCTGCAACCTCACAGGAGAAGGAGGAAAACACTGGATAAAAAAACTGTATATTTTCGTATTTTTTATTTAGTTTGTTTATTTAGTTTTATTTGATTCCATGATATTCCTGTCATTGTAAATGTAGCACAATAATATCATAAAACTTGAAAAACAGAGTTGCATTAGGCTGTACTAGATACATTACAGCAGCGTTTCCCAATCCAGGCCCTCGCGGCCCACCGCTCCGCACAGATTCGACTTTCCTGACCCACAGCACAGCTGATGCTACTGATTAGCTAATTAGCAACGTAGCACCAGCATGCAACCGTCCAGGAAACACCGAAAATGTGCAGAGCGGTGGGCCGGCGAGGACTGGGATTGGGAAACGCTGCATTTCAGATAGTTGTGTGCTGCACTGGTGCCCTCTAGAGGACAAAAGTGGAACTATGCAACATTTACAGTTACAGCATTTAGCGGCCACTCAAATCCAGAGTGACCCACAGCAGTGCTTTGTATAACTTGGATTGTACGAGTAGCTGCGTAGCATCTGTGGTGAGAAAGCGACAGATTCTTCAGATGTTGTAAAGATGACATCTGCAGATTCTGGTTGCCAGATTACCAATGTGCGAAGAGAATGATGGTTCATCGTCTAGAGTGGCGCCAAGATTGAAAACCAGTGTTTTCAATCTGGAAAAGAGAAGGGGGTCTGAACCTGCGGTCAGTTTTCGTGGGGCGAACTGGGAACCTTGCCACCATGCCACCTGAAATGTCCGGCCGTCAAGGTAGGATGCAAGATGTTTGCCAGGCTGTACCTGAAATCCCAAGCTTGGAAGAGTATCCAGGAGGCTCTGATGGTTGACCGAGTCGAAGACTGCAGACGAACGCTGCAGCGAATGTTTACGCCGTTCGAGGTCAACAAACATTCATCCAACTGTCAGTGGGTTTTTTTCCTGGTGATCTGGTCAGTCCAAAACATGCATTACGGATAGGTTACTCTAAAGTGGCCACTTAGGTGTTCCCTGCAGTGTGTTGCCGCCCGCCCAGAGTTGGTCCCCACCTTTCGTGTGTGGTCCTGGGATGGACTCCATTCTCCATGACCACTATTGCGATGAAGTGGTTCGGATAGTGAGTTAAAGTTTTGAAAGCGGTATTTGCCCTGGCTTGTAGTCTTCTGGTCAACAAAATACAAGCAAGGTTGTGTCCTTACAAGGAACACAACCCTCCTGTGTTTAACATGCATATCCACACAGAGGTGAGAAGTAAAAGAAAGTAGTAGCTGATTCTATATGGCCACAGTGCACTATTCAGTTCAGTCAATGCCCCACACAGCCTTTTGTACGTCAGATTGTATGTCTTGGTGAGGTTCTTCTCACGAGAAAAGACAGAGGCCTGTTGTGAATGGAACATAAATCCCTGTGTGTGCTGCTTCGTTGCATTCTTAGCATAATTTAGCTTCATCATCACAGCTCTCCTGTTGGTATCACCTCTTCTTAAGGTGCAAGGATCATGCCCATTAGGATTAATATACTATAAGACACCCATTTATTTCTTTTGAAGACTAAGGGATGTTTATCGGTGGGATTTCGTTGACCTTTCATGCGTGAATTATGAGTCAACTGAAAACCTACGCGTGGTTGTTCACATAAGTAGGGATGGGCATAAAAGTTGAATGACATTTGAGACTAATGAGAACTCACAGCATAATCGACGAGGCCAAAGGATATCATTCCCATCAGCTCAGTGCAGTGTCTGGTATCATCTAGTCTCACAAATCAAAGTGACTTCTGAATCACCAGGACCTTTAACACAGCTTTTTTTTAGGCCTTGTCCCGTGCTTACCACAGTTTCCAACTAAGAAGCAAGCATTTCTCTGTGACTCATATCTTAATGTAGGTCTTCATATGGACATTTCAGGTCATGACCACACACCAGGGCTGCTGCACACTCTAAGGACGGACAACCACTGTGATCCTGCACAGAGTTCGGGACAACGGACGGACAGGGTCAAATGCCAACGTGACATATTTTAGTACATTTAGAAAGTGGGGTCTGTGGTGTGATGTTTTTATTCGATTTTTCTGATCACTGAAACCACTTAGCAGAGTGGTCTTTTGTTGAGTAACCTCTAGGCTTTTTACATGGACATGACAGGAAAATTATGAACATTGTGTCTATGTTGTACAACCAGTCAAACAAATTGACGGTAGCATTGTTGTACCTTGTTGGAGTTCTGGTGAAACCCGATGCCTCATTTTTATTGGGCTCAATAAACAGTACATGTAGTTCATTCAGTCCAACGTGTACGGGCCTTTTTGAGCTTCTAGCATCAGTCATTAACGAGATGTGGTCAGTTTCACACTTGCTTCTCACGAGAACACACAGACATTAAAATAAAGAGATGATTCTTGTATGTTCTCTTGAGACTAATCATGCCTGGACCACCTGGTCTAACCATGCCAACTACAGTTACATGACACAGTTTCAATGTAATGTTGGTTTGGCTGCAGATTGTCAAGATGTCACTGATAACACATCAACATCAACACGTTACCGCACTTCATGAGCGATAGCAGAAGCCTTCAGCCACTGAAACCAGCTGCAAGAACAGACCTCAGATCTAAAACTGTGCAGTGACTTTGGAGTGCAGAAGCATGATTCCTGCAGCTCAGTTTTGTGTTAAAAAAAAGGGAAAAAGACGATAGCTTTATCAGGAAGAGGCCATGCACATGGTATCTCTCTCTCATACACACATACAGAAGTTGGGTAGAAGGGTTGCAGAGAAGAGCTACAGTGGAGAAAACCCTGCAACTGACCACAAAGTGTAATGTGCATATTAGATATAAGCAGCCACACAGTATGTGCAAAGACTTTTACAAACACACACACACACACAGACACACACACTAACCACACGTTGTTCCACATTTCTTTTTCTCTCCCGCCCCACTCAAAATGTCTCTTTTGTTATGTGCATCTGTGTTTCTCTATTGATCTATACACATACATAATATCTACACATATAAAAACCTAATTTATACCCCACACCACAGCTTTAGACACAATAAAAACCTAATTCGCTCTCTATACACACACAGATACACACACATAAGCTGCACAGACGCAATAGAAGAGGGATAGCTCCTGAGGAGGTGGTCACCGCTACCATTGTGCAACGTTACCGTCCAGACTATTGAAACAAATGCAAATGAGTACATAAGCTTTGGTGGCACGAGGCACAACAGACAAAGGACAGGAAACCAGACAGGACGGAATACTCACCCGGGCACTGGCACGGCAAACTTAATGTGACAGGAAAGGAAGTGTTTGAGAGGCCACCAGTGGTGAAAACAAGAGTGTGTGTGTGTGCGTGTGTGTGTGTGTGTGTGCGTGTGCGTATGTTTACGCCAGTCACTTCATGGGAGGCGTATGTTGATTCTCATAGTGGTGGATACGACTCGGCTGCACACCGGGAAAAGTTGAAGAAGAGATTTCACTCCTGCAAAAAGCAACTGGTGAGTCTCTGGATTTTTAGGGCACAGCATTTTTGAATGATTTTTCGTTGTTGCTTCTTATTTACGAATATAGAAAAATCAGTGTAGCACCGAGATTTTGAGAAATGATTCATTTTATTATTATTTTGATATATAAAAATGGTGAAATCCATTCTCAATACAGAAAGGTCATTAAAGGTTGTTTTCAGTTCCAATGAATATGTTGGTTGGTCCTGACCCTTTAAGTTTGATGTTCAGTACTCAAAAATCTGCACAATACTGGGAAAAACATTATGTCGCAATATTTTTTTACTGAGTTGCTTCAAAATGTTTTGTGGTGGTCTAGTGGTTAGGATACTCACCTCTGGACAAAGAGGTTGTGGGTTCAAATCCTACCTCCAGTACTACCACCATTGGGTCCCTGAGCAAAAAGCTTAACCCCAAGTTGCTCCAGGAATACGGTCCATTAGGATATGGAAGTCAAGTCTGATTAGATAAAGAACATCTGATAAGAAAATATATTGTGAACTATACTTTCATCAATTATCGAAGAACCACTGACTACGTGTAAATGATTTTCTATTAGTCTCCGCCATTAAAATAGAGTTTCACAAAAAGGTTGCATGACGAGTTCTCTTTCAATTTGCGTCACTTGATATTGGAAGTGAACATCGACAATGCAAAAACAATATGTTCTGCTTTAAATGAAACCATGAAAAACTGACCTCCAGAGAGAGTGGCCATGTAATTAAGAGAATGTACACTGCTGTGGATAAGACAGGACAGATCTCGTTTCAACCATGCTGTAGCAGCTGCATTACAAACACTGCTTTTCCAAACATTGTAAGCTATTATTAATTATTATCGTCAGACCGTTATTTCTGCAATCACCCAAATGCAAATGTCAAAACGTTTGGAAGAATTTAAAAATGTTTCACTACATTTATTTATGATTTTATTGTATATTTTTTGTATATGTAGATGGTGGGAGAGCCCCTTTTAGCGGCCAGGAAGAGATTGACAGAGATATCTGAAATGGCAGCAGTGTAAGCACCTAGATTTGACAACCATTTAGTAGAAAATCATCTGTAACTGAGAGCGCCAGATTGGTCCTTTAAGTGTCTTCTGATTTGGACCGAGAAAAGTGTAGCCCTGAATTTTAAATTTTTGAATTTAGAACTACTGTATGTGTACATCTTCTACTGACTTGACATTTCTTATAGCCAGAAAGGAAGATTGTATTTGCCAACACGTTGGCAACAAGTTGTTCACTGTCTCCTGATTCGTTCAGCGACTTACAACAGTGCCTTGTGGTCTACAACTGTTCTTAGATCTGTAAGCTAGGTCAACAAATGTAGTTAAACCAAATTACCACAGAAATTGCTGAAAATTTCTCCTCACCTTGAGACCAGGAGGTCAGGAGTTTAAATCCAGACTCCAGCACTACTTTCATTGGGTCCTTGAGCAAGACCCTTGACGCTTGAGGTTGCTCTCAGGGAAATTCTCTGAAATTAGGAAAATGGGAGTCGTTCTGGAATGCTGGAATGCTGCAAGAGCGGAGGTTCAGTTCAGATGCATAACTCAACCAATCAGCTACACTCATGTGCCTACAGATAGATGCGCCATTAAAAAGCCATTTTCCAGTGAGCTCTGTTCATCTGTGGGCATATTCATACTCATACAGCCGCAGCTTTAGAGTTATATTTAGATTGTGTATATTTATAGCTTATGTCAGTTTCAGAAAACTAATTTCACAGTCAAGGTCTAAAAGTCAAATGTGTCAACATTTGCACATACATGGTTTATGACCATTATTATTACTAAACCATTTAGGGGCCGGTTTTTCATGCTGCGGCTGATCTGTGGCTCGGGTTCTCATGACTTTCAGAAAAAGAGATGCTCATCTGTGGTTTGGGTTCATGATTATTTGCAGTAAATAAATCATCACCCATCTGACAGTTTCCACACTTTCTCAACATTATCCGTACACATCATTCTGTACTAAACCACCAAGGAACAATGCTGTTTGATACGTCTTTATTTTGTACTTTGCGATTAAAGAGAGAAGAAGGTTCTTTGTGCAAAGGGAGAGATTTATATGTGTGAGAGCAATTATATATGTGTATTATGCATGGAGCGGCAGATGCCCAGTGGTTTAAGTGCCCAGAGGTTTGCTTCCCAGGAGAGGCTAAAGCCCAGTCTGCTAAAAGGACATTGTCCTTACATTGTCCCCTTACATTGTAGATTCTCACTAAACGCCTCAAAACTATGAATGAACTGTGTAAGGGCTATTTGACCCAGAAGGAGAGTGATGATGGAGTGCTGCGCCACATGGCCTGGCCTCCACGGTCACCTGACCAAACCCTATCGAGATGGTTTGGGATGAGATGGACCGCAGAGTGAAGGCAAAAGGGCCAACAAGTGCTCAGCATCTCTGGGAACTCCTTCAAGACTGTTGGAAAACCATTTCAGGTGACCACCTCATGAAGCTCATCGAGAGAATGGCAAAGCAGTGATCAAAAGAAAGGGTGGTTATTTTCAAGAATCTAAGATATAAAACATGTTTTGGGTTATTTCACACTTTTTGTTTACTACATAATTCCATATGTGTTCATTCATAGTGCCTTCAGTGAGAATCTACAATGTAAATAGTCACGATAATAAAGAATAAAACATTGAATGGGAAGGTGTGTCCAAACTTTTGACTGGTAGTGTATGCTTTTCGTGAAAACGCAGCGCTGGATGAGAACACCATAAATGCGTAATGTTTTATTTGCCGTCGGTATGTAATTATTTTCCTAAGAAAACGCGAAGTTGCGTTAGATTTCTGCAAGCTCTGAGTGCGCTCTCGTTTCTGAATTCACATCTTCTGTTTTCCAGCCACACCTGGGCAAGAACAATGAACAGTAGTCGCCCCAATGCCTCCAGGTCGTGCGATCTGGACGCCAGCGTGACCTCCGTGCTCTTCCCATGCCTGTACACTGCTCTTTTCCTGGCTGCAGTCGTGCTCAACATCCTGGCTGCCTGGATCTTTTTCCAGATCCGCAGTGGCTCCACCTTCGTGGTCTACCTGAAAAACGTGGTGGCGGCCGACCTGCTCATGACCTTGACGCTGCCAGTGAAGGTGCTGACCGACGCCGGCGTCGGCTCCACGTCGCTCCGTGTTTTCCAGTGCCGCTATTCGGCCGTGCTGTTCTACACCACCATGTATATCAGCATTCTCCTGCTTGGCCTCATCAGTTTTGACCGCTACCTGAAGATCGTGCGGCCCTTCGGAAAGTGCGCTCTCCAGCGGGTGAACGTGGGCAGGGCGGTGTGTGCTGTCATCTGGGCAGTGATGGTGAGTCTGGCACTGCCCAACGTAATTCTAAGCAACCGGGAACCACGTGTGTCCAGCAGTGGGCGGATTAAATGCAGCAGCATGAAGGGAGATCTGGGCCTGCGCTGGCATGAAGGCTTCAACTACCTGTGCCAGGTGGTGTTCTGGGGAACGCTGGGCCTCATGGCGGTTTGCTACACCTTCATTAGCAGGAAGGTGTACGAGTCGTACAGAGCGTCACGCAGCAGCTCCGGCACTGCCAGTAAACGCACCAAGTCCAAGGTAGAGAAAGTTTCTTGTCAGATATTGCAAATATAGTGTCATAGAACTTTTATATTGTTGATCCCACACTGTTAAATATGGCTGAGAGTTCTGACTTTATATGATACCCTGACTGTCAAGCTAATGTGGCTAATCCATATCAAAACTAAATAGACGTATACTGTTTACTTCTTCTAAAATCCACCCAGATTGTCCAGGTTAAAAATATTTTTGAGATGAACATTAAGGCCTCTTTCACACGGACGTCTGAACCAGGCGTTTTTCTGGCGTTCGTGGCGCCAGGTGAGCGCCGACTGAACGCCGTCCGTTTTTCTGCTCATGGGAGCAAATCAAAGCGTCCACACGGGCGTTCAGCACCGGCGTTCGGCCGGCTGCGCGTTCGGCCGGCGTCAAATAAACGCTGCATGCAACGTTTGTTTGGCGTCAAAATCCCGACGAACGCGAGGAAAGCGACGCTATTGCGAACGCCAGTGAAACGCCAATCGAACGCAGCTACAAAACGCAGCAAAAACGCGTATGGCGTTCAGAGGGCGTTCATTTCGAACGTCCGTGTGGACGAGGCCTTCGACTTGATGTGTGAGTCAAAGGAAAGTACTGTGTACAGCCGCCTAATCGTAAAATACTCAGTTACACACCAAGAGGTTCTGGGGTCCGGTCTGACAGAGAACAAGGCCCTTAACCCCAAACTGAGACCCTGTAGTTAGACAAAGTGGGTTGCTCTGGATCGGAAAAGTTAAATAAATGCAGAAAATGCAGATGTACAGTTGGGTAAAATGCTAAATGGAGTGTGAATTGGTGAGGTGAAAATGAGCATTATATAATAGCATTATATAATTGAAAAATCGAAACGTATAAAACATTTTATTTTCACTGATTCTCCTTCGTGTAGTTAGGAACGTGTATATCAATTTTGAAATGTATATTCATTGTTGAAATTGGGAGCAAATCAATCATTGTCACCTAAAATAATGGCTAAAAATGATTTCTTTGCCTGGCCACCGCTGGTAAAAATCACCTACATCCTCAGCTGAGCAGATCGTGTGATCCTACTCTTGATATAGTATAATGGCCCATGTAAAGAGTGTGAATTAGACCATTTTACTCAGAGAAACTTGAAGATATGACGATGTAATAATATATAGAAATATTTATCATAATGATCACTTTACTATCTCTATGGTAACATCACATTCTGGCTATATGCTCTTATAGTACACAGGTCAGCAGTTCCTGATTTCAGTATTATTAGTCACAACACAAACTGATCAGTTCGTTAAAAAACGTAAGACGTAGTGTCCCTGTGCAGAAAATATCAAATCTGTACAAAGTGAAGGTCCACGAAGCCCTGGGACGAAAAATGCTAAACCAACTATCGAGCAAGATCACACTTTCTGATTGCAACAATTTAGTCAGCACCAAACTCAGCGTATTTGAATATCCCAGGGCAGGAAAGGTACCTAATGGCTTGATGATGTTTTTCTGGCCTCAACCTGTTGTAAGCAGATGGACAACAAACCGTGAAAAGACTGATGCCTGACAAACAGGCATATTTTCAGTAGATTTTGTTTCTGTTGCTACTAAAATTGATATTCCGGATCAGCAGATTCCCTTTATCAGACATCAAGGGTTATCCCAAAAAACCTCCTCAGTAATCACCCCCTCAATACATACACCCCCCTAAATGTTCCACTCCCAATCATTTTTCCCACTTATTAACCCTGTCTCTGTCTCTTGCGTGGATGTTCTGAGTTTTTAGTCACTTTCAGCAAACCTTTTTATTGAGGTAATGCATCTGTGGCGTCTGATCATTTGCATCTTGTTCATTCAACTGTCGTTTGAAGTAACCCCTGACGTCTAACTCTTCCCCCTATCTTTCAGGTGTTCGTTGTGGTGGGAGTGTTCTTCATATGCTTTGCACCTTTCCACTTGGCACGAGTTCCCTACACACTCACTCAGACGCGAGGCATGTCCACCCACTGCTTGGCCCAGAACCAGCTCTATCTTGCCAAGGAGACCACACTCTGGCTGTCCGCCACCAACATTTGCCTGGACCCTCTCATCTACGTCTTCCTTTGTCGTGTTTTTCGCAAAAAGCTCACCACCGCTCTGGGCAAACCATTGGCCAACGGAGCTCTGGAGTCGCCCACGGAGACCTCAACTAAGCAGGAGACATCCTACATGGTCCAGTTTAACAGATCTCCCGAGCTTAGCCCTCATTAGCATCAACAGCATTTGGAAGAGGGGCTTATTGTGCACAGCATTTCACTTTATGAAACTTTCTTGCTAGCCTGTTAAGCAGTAAGATATAAGGACTGTATACATCTGTTTTTTTGTTTTTTTTTGCCACAAAGGAAGTCCAAATAAACCACTGATACTGTGCGGCTCTGTGAGGTTAGGGTCACAACTTTGTGCCGTCAATGTTTTCAGCTTCATTTCATCGTCCTTTTTTATAGTAAATAGGTCAGGCAGATCTCAAAGTTGTTTTAGTGCAATGTTTGAAATATAAAAGAAGGACATTGACATATATGCACTGCTTGTGAATTTAACTCTCAAATGCCGTGGGTAGAAAAGAGGGAACGCATTCAAAATGAGCTCAGTTTGTCTGTTCAATACATTTGGTTTTGCAGGAGCGTAGTGCCGCAGCGAAATGTCGAATATGTGGTTATTCGTGTGCAAATGTAGTCACGTGTATTTATTTTAAAGCAAATCCACATTTTGCTATGTACTTGTACTATATCATGTACATTTGGTCAAGCATCAATTTTTACACAAGCATTTTGGGGGGTTTTACTCATTCAATGATCTAAGCTTTAAACGTGGTTCTTAATATTTTATACTAACTAATCATTGTTCATTTAAAACCTGAACTTGCCATTATTTTGTACATTTGAACTTGTAGCTAGAAGCAGGGGGATTTCATGTAGGCGGGATCATAAAAATTTGAGAAAAGGGAAAGTCATAACATTACAACAGCACTATATTCCATTAAACTAAGGCACCAGTGTTACAAAAATAATATTTAATATAGCCACATTAAATTACTTACAGAATATATCTACATATAACCTCTATATTACCATATATAACATACAGACACGTCGTTAAATGTTATTCTTATTTGGTTCCCCAGCTCAACTTTCACATTGTCACTTTTCATTAAAAATAAGATTTTATTGCATATTGCCTAATTCAAGTCGTTGAGCTCCGCATTCAGATGCAGATTGTGCCCATGTGTTTCAGCTTTAATTGGATGAGCCTAAATGATTAAAGTCAGTACATCTGACCAGTATAGCTGGCGGTGCGTATATTTAGTATGTTTAATTGCTTCCATGCTGAGGTTTGCGCAAGTCAGATTCTGCTGTCATAAAAAGATTGTGTAAGACCTGACAGGACAAGTTAAAGCACCGGGTTGCATGTGGCAGTGGAAAAAAAACTTGCCGTCACTCTGAAATGTCTTGCAGCTCGGCTTTAGAACGCCCCCCATGTGACCCTGACTTAGAATTCCAAATATATCAGCAAAACTGCGAGACACATTTCCAAAATTACAACTCACTTTACACTATTCACCATTACTCCATCTTATCTTGACATATTTCCAACAATCTGCATTGCACTGGCAAAGTCTCACTGTCTCTCAGCGATGTTTGTTATAAACACCAGCTCATGATTAATACAGTATCAACCCTGCTCTAATAAAACGTAACATCGGGACGTTGTTAAGATAATAAAAGTGTAATAAATGTCTATTTTAACCTCTGCAGTACAGTGGTGATAAACTGTGTCAGCTTCCCTCTGCCTACCAAGCAGTATCTTGTCCCCGAATGTTGACGCAGGCAGGAAAATGAATTGCCATGTTTGCACAGTCATGCTGTTTTCATTTCCCTTCCCTTAATCTTATCCCAGTTATGTTTCTTCTTCTGTATTTCCTTCTTCTCTCTTTCATTCTTGACTCTAAGCGTGTGTGCACTTTCGTGACCGCTGTTTTCAATGCAACTGCGCAGTAAAACGCCTTCGTAAACCACTTAACCAAATAGGAACTGCAGTTAAAAGAGTAAACAGTTTGGTCAGACAGTGAATATCTGTTCTTATTAATTAACTGGTGTGATGTTAGTGCTAGGGTTAAGATTAGTCTTTGAACATTCTTGATGCGGACTTATATACAGTTACATAGCCTGTGTGTGTGTGTGTGTGTGTGTGTGTATGTGTGTGTGTGCGTGTAAACATTGTGGGCAGAATTGATGCTGTGTGATCAGTGAGATATGATTGCATACTTTTCACGTCTTAAAGACCCCATGTTGTAAATGTCATGCTACACTGCAAAAAATGAAATCTTAACAAGCCAGAAAATCTTAAAAAGTAAAAAGATCTTGTTTTTTTTTTTACATTTACTGATTATAAGAACTTCTTAAAATGAAATAAGAAATTTAATTGGGAGAACGGACAGGTTCTCATGCTCTCCACTACGAGTTAAGAAATTCATGACAACTTTGCTTATTTGAAGAATATTAGCAAGTTAAAAACATGGAGAAAGGAAAAGATTTTTTTTCTTGTTTTAGGAGGTCTTTACAAGATAGATTTTCTCACTATATTGGCAGATAATTTAGCTTGATTCTGGTACCTTCTTTCTTATTATCCCTTTCTTTTTCTTATTTTCTGACATTGATTTTTTTGCAGTGTAGTGTCTGTCCGTCTCTGGATTAAAGCTGTATTCACACAGCAGCAGCGGCAAGAATTTAAACCTTCTGAAAGTTTTGTATGAACAACCATTGCTTTCAACACTCATGATAAGTCTTTAGACTCTTGAGCTGGCAGTTCTCCATTTTGTTTGAATGTCAGACCATGGCATTTTAATACAAAGCTTCTAGACACTAAAAGTTCCCGTTTTAGTCTCAATTTAGGGTTGGGCAGAACACATCATGTCTTCACAAAGACTTAAAAAATCATAAAGGTATATTACCTGTTTATTGTACTGAGAAACATAAGATATGTGAAGATTTACATTCTCAGTTATTATCTGTAGGTACGTGTCTGTTGGTGAAGATGTGATCAATATGGTGTATACAGAGTGACAATGTCCCGGTGATCATCAGCAAACCACCACAAAGGACAAACCACATCCAGCAGGAGAAAGTGTCTGAAAGAAATGTATGCAGACTAACCCGGACCCCAAAAAACATAAAACCGCTGCTGAACCAGGGCCGGCATTCACGGCAGCACTGCTATATCCTATAGCCAAACCGTTGCCCCCTCATGCCAATGACCGTGACTGGTTCAAATGATGGCAGTAGTGCAAATTGTGGGCTGTGGATAATGTAAAATATGAATTGTCTTCTGATGAGACCAACAAAATGGCTTACCACCTGGAGCACTGTGCACCCAAAGTGAAGCGATAACAGAGCTGCAATATCATGACGTACCACAGACCTACTGCTTGTTCTTGTTGGGTGTTTCACTGCCAAGGACTACTGAACATTTTCGTAGGACAATGTGCACCCAGTACTGATGAAAGAGTAGTTGGACGAACATAAAATTAAGTTGAACATCTCTCATGACCTGAACAGTAACCAGATCTGAATATTATTGAACCTCTCTGGGGCGTTTTGGAGAAGTAAGGCTTGGCTCAAGAAAGTCAAGGAAACCTGGATGCACAGATGGGAAATTTGCACACAATAAAACAGCAATGCCAAGACAAAGGGGAAAACACAAATTAAACAGGGCTCAATTGGGGCTGTCTTTGGACCTAGAGTTCACAAGTTGAAATCCAACTCTGTTGTAATGTTCCAACATTACCACCATTTAGACCCTGAGCAGGCCCATAACCCCAAGTTGTTGCAGGAAAACTGTCCCTGTAGAGGTTGCTAAGAGCGTCTTCTAAATGCCATAAATGGAGTCACTGGCACTGACTGGCAATGACTTGTGTTCCATCTTGAAGGACACTATTGTTAGCTAGCATGAGGACGATCTTTGACTTTGTCTGTGAGGACCATGAAGACGACATGAGACATGAAGTTCTACAGATTGTCTTTTCTTTATAC
This sequence comes from Distichodus sexfasciatus, assembly GCA_032718565.1. NCBI lineage: Eukaryota > Metazoa > Chordata > Actinopteri > Characiformes > Distichodontidae > Distichodus > Distichodus sexfasciatus. Next base: position 75,260 of record JAVGVS010000844.1, read on the forward strand.
ATTTCAACCTCAGTCTCAGATTTTGGCTTGCGTCTCAGTTTTGTCTGGCTAATTGAATTTAATCTAATAATATTTAGTGAAACCCCTGCCCCTTGTGATACATCATCAATACCTTTATATTGTGCAATGTGTTTTGGGAAAACCCTCATGACTTTGATGATAAAACCTCATACATTGTGAATCTGGTATACTGGCAAACCTGACCATGTTTACCCAGGAACCAGCGGTTTCATTGGCCTAGTTTCGGCAGTGTTCTTCATCGCTTTACAGCTGAATTTCTAGTTGATCTAAAAACCCACTTCTTCAAAGGTCACTAATAAGACAGATACCTTTTTGTGTTTATAGCAAACAATTAATTATAAACTTTGTGACTCCAGGTAGGATCAGTAATTAGCAGCTATTCTTTTTTGTGGTCTCTTAAATTGGTTAGGTCATGATGGACCAAACCAAGGTCATGTAAGGTTCATGATTGTAGAAGCTCTGGATCTTATTCTATGCTTATGAATATGAAGGACATTAATATTTCTCTTTGTAAACTACAAAACAGTCAGGTACATCATAGTTTACTACAGTTTACCAAAAAGGCAAGACTTCACTAACACCCTCTTGTTACCCTACTCTACACCCTACTGTTCATAGCTCCTCAGATTCAGTTTACAGCAGTGTTTCTGTTTACACAAACCCCTTTAATGTGGAAGCTGCCGTTAGACAATATACAAAATTTGGTGAGTTAATAACCTGTATTTTTTGCTTCCACGAATAAATACGTAACTTAATACATAAAATGATGTGGAATTTTATGCAATACAGAAAAATTAAATCAGACCGTTTCAGAAATAAAGATTTTCTGCGACCAGTAAACAAAATAATTCAAAGATGCATCTGTTGTAATGAGAATTTTCCTACTTTCTGCATTGCCAAACAATTCCACTCGGCCTGTCTGAACAAAAGGGATTTAATGGGAAAATAACACATGTCCCAACAAGGTCATGACTGAACTATGATGTTAAATTCTGTCACTGGACACGTGTTTACCTCGGAATAAAAACAAGGGACTGGGTGCATTGCTGTACTCATGTTCGCTAGCTATATCAGGGAAGATTGAACTGCAGTGATTCATGTAAGTTATTCTTTAAACATATACACATATATAATGCTTATTTTTCTTTGCTCACTGAAGTTTCACCTTTCTTAAGAAGTGCTTAGAGACTGTACGGTGTATGTATATTATACATAATTCTTATATTTACAAAGTATCGAACTGTTGTGACCAGAAAAAAATGAAGAAGGGATTAGAACGCAAACAGCTCTCTTTCACTATGTACTTACAGATTTTTGGCCATGGCTCTTAACTGTTCTCAAAACCAGTCAGCCCTGGCTTCGACGTCTCTGGTCTATGCCTCCCTCTACTCGCTGGTGTTCTTGGTCGGCCTGGTGCTGAATTCCATGGCGGTGTGGCTCTTCTTTGAGATCCGTGGCCAGAAGAGGACGTTCGTGCTGTATTTGCGCAACATGGTGGCAGCTGATCTGCTTATGACCTTTACCCTGCCGTTCACCATCCTCCACGAGTCTGGTGTGGGGGCCGGGTGGCTTCCAGTGATTAACTGCCGCTACACGGCTGTGCTTTTCTACAGCAGCATGTATTCCAATATTCTCTTTCTTGCACTGGTGGCCCTGGACCGCTACCTGAAGATTGTGCGGCCACTTGGAGGCAAGTGTGGCGCTTGTCTTTACAGTTACAGCTTCACCAGAGCTATGGTAGTCATGGTGTGGCTGGTAATGGCAGTCTTGTCCCTCCCCAATACCATCTTAACCAACAAGACAGAGGAGGCACATTGCTGCATAGGATTAAAAAGCGACCTGGGTCTGAAATGGCATGAAGCAGTGGTCTACATAAACTCTGGGATCTTCTACGTGGCACTGGCCACTTTGCTGATCTGCTACGTGTCCATCTACAGGTTCATCCATCGCTTCTCTGCACAGTTTGCGTCAGGTCAGCGGAAGAACAAGTCTGGGCAGAACATTCTTGTGTTGCTAGTAGTGTTTTTTGTGTGTTTCCTGCCTTATCATCTGTGCAGGATTCCATTCACTCGAAGTCAGACTAGTGACTTCTTCACCCCGGATGTGGACCAAATTCTTAGAAATGGCAAAAACGCAACTCTTTTTTTGTCTTCATGCAATGTGTGTTTAGACCCCATCATATATTTCTTCATGTGCAGGTCTTTTAGGGGAAAACTTGTACAAACCCTTGAATTAAAGACACTGAGACATAAGGTCTCTGTCTTTCCCCCTACCATATGTACGAAATAGATTCTACTGATGTGTTTTAAAAAATACTTATATTCCTCTTGAAAAATGCCAAATCATCAATCCTCCTTGAGGAGAATAACTGCTGACCAATGAGTGTACACACAGATATACAGTGGTATTATTTTGGTCCATATGTACTGTATGTATTCGGACAACAATATGCTATTAATGAAAAGCATTTAGTATGTATTGTACTATATACTACATATTTTACTGAACTTACATTGTGTAACAGGAAGATATAAAGAATGTAAATTACCATGTTTGTGTATGACCAAACACTTTGCAGATTTTGTTGATGCAGTTTTTTTTCAGGGCTCCTTTTCCAGTTCTTCTAAAAAGTTCCATTTACTTGTCATTAAAAAGACTGTCATTTCCAAACATGCAAGAAACAAAATAACTCCACAAAACAAACTAAGGAAATACATTTTGATCATGTTAAGAAATACTGTTTAAAGACAATCAGGAGATACATTTTTACTTTTGGTTTACTGGAAAACACAGTCCATGCCATGACTTCCTTTTTTCCCCAGTATCATGACCATCATCATCACTTACACTTCTTACAGAGCTAAGAGCACGTTAGCTGTGCTCTCAGGAAAGCTCATGGCAGCTTTGCTGACTGTGGCGGTTTGTTGTGTGAACTTACATGCCAGTTTTGTCAGCACACTTCAACCAAAATTTTGCTCAGCACTGCCACTGCCGCAAAACATACACACGGAAACCAAAGTCAAAGTCAAAGTCAACTTTATTGTCATCTCTGCTATATACTGTACAGATACATAGAGAGACAAAACGACGTGGCTCCAGGTTATTTCCAGTGCAAACAAACAGAGAACAGTAGAACAGAGAATAAATAGGCAGTGGCACAACCAGAGGTGGGCAAAGTAGCTAACTTCATTACTTAACTGAAAGTACAGATACCAGTAGTCAAATGTTACTCCAATACAAGTGAAAGTCGTACAGTCAAATCTTTACTCAAGTTAAATTACTGAAGTACTTGTTTTAAAAAATACTTAAGTATTAAAAGTACATCTTCTTTCACTGCATCGTTGCATTATTGCCACAACACTTATAATACCTAATGCCTCTGGCTAGCTTGTAGGTGCTGCAGAATAATGAATTGGTAGAATGTTACAGGATGAAAAACAATCCAAACTAACAAAGAAAACCAGTCATTAGTTTATTTTATTAACTAATTGTAAGACTACACACTCCCACAAAACAGCATGGTAGTGTTCTGACCCAGCTCTGGCAGTGTGTGCTCACATACTGTATATGTGTATTTTAATCAGGAGGACAGTGCAGTAGCCGTAAATCCATTCCAACCTGCTTAAAACCCAGCTCTACACCACTAGCTTCATGACTTTCCAACAGCAACAATGTTTTAATCAAGACAAAAAACAGCAGAACTGTCTGAACTTGGTTTTATAGTTACAGTCTACAGGCGAGATGTAACCCTACTGATTACTTACAGACTGTCAAACAACTAATCACCTTTTAGAAAAGGGGGAATAACATCCACTTCATCCACAGATTTGAAAGTAACGAGTAACGAGAACCTTGATAGAAATGTAGTGAAGTAAAAAGTACAGTATTTGTCTTTAAAATGTAGTGAAGTGGAAGTCATAAGTTTCCAAATAAAATGCTACTCAAGTGAAGTACAGATACTCAAAAACTCTACTTAAGTACAGTACTCAAGTAAATGTACTTAGTTACTGTCCACCTCTGGGCACAACTAGGCACATGGGATAGACAATAAATAAGTAAAAATACTAATATATATATTAAACAATAAACATTTTAAACTATACAATATGCGATATACATTTTAAACTAGACAGGGAGTTTTAAATATAATTAGAAGCTAGAAATAGACATAAAGGTAAACATTTTTGTCAAGTCAGGATGCAGTATTCTTAACAGGTTGAAATTGACATTTACACTGAATGTGCAAGAGGTAGAGTTATAATATGACAGATACTATATCCGGACTATTTTCAAGTACAATGTTCAGTATATGTGCAAATATGCAAACATTTAAACATGTGCAAAATTGACATTTTACAGTTTACATTTTAGCAGTTAAAGAATGATGGGTTCAAATAACCCTTTATCCAACAATGCTACTGACATCTAGTGGATGAAGGGGTTTTTTTTTAACGTTTTATACAGCAAAGTCAAAGTCAAAGTAAACTTTATTGTCATCTCTTCTATATAGGCTATTGTACAGATATACAGAGAGACGAGAAGACGTGGCTCCAGTTTTCACAGTGCAACAAGAAATAGAGAGAACAAAGAACAGACAGGGCACATGGAATAAACAATATATAAATAGGACACAAAATATACATTTTAAGCTAGAAGTGGAAATTTACGGAAGCGTAATGCGTTCACTTGAGAAAAAATAATTCTGCTCTGTGTTTCCGAATTAACGAGATTTTCATGTTTAAAA